>SJXQ01003543.1:0-11977 GCA_006408695.1 Aepyceros melampus
TAGAGGAGAACATAGGCAAAACACTCTCTGACATAAATCACAGCAGGATCCTCTATGATCCACCTCCCAGAATACTGGAAATAAAAGCAAAAATAAACAAATGGGATCTAATTAAAATTAAAAGCTTCTGCACAACAAAGGAAACTATAAGCAAGGTGAAAAGACAGCCTTCTGAATGGGAGAAAATAATAGCAAATGAAGCAACTGACAAACAACTAATCTCAAAAATATACAAGCAGCTTATGCAGCTCAACTCCAGGAAAATAAACGACCCAATCAAACAAATGGACCAAAGAACTAAATTTCTCCAAAGAAGACATATGGATGGCTAACAAACACATGAAAAGATGCTCAGCATCACTCATTATCAGAGAAATGCAAATCAAAACCACAATGAGGTACCATTTCACACCAGTCAGAATGGCTGCGATCCAAAAGTCAATAAGCAGAATTTCTTTAGAGACTCCATCTCAGTGGCAATATTCTTTACAATGCCCTGCTCTATGCTCAAATTATTGCCATATCCATATTAAGAAACATTATTACATAGAAAAATTTTAAAATCACAGAAGTAATATAGCATTTGTATAAGAAGAATTTAAAATACATAAATGAAATATATACATAATAATGTATTTATTGCACAAAATGAAACATTAAAAGAAAATAACTAAACAAAGTTGTTAAGAATAAGCAGCAGAAAGAATGAACTTAAGGCTTCTTTGAACATACATTTTTGACATAGTTTTGCCACTGAGTTACAAAAATGGTTTAGCAGTTTAAAAATTAAATTAGATGCAAAGCAAAAAAAAAATGAGCACAAGTTAAAAAAAGAATATTTTATATTAAATTATTTTATTATAATAACTATAGGGAGGAAAGGATTGCTTTTGGTAATCTAAAACATAAACTACATTTATGACAAGTTAGCAGTATACACAGTAAGGGACAAAAGAATAGTAATATTAAATCACACTGTATATTCTATAGTCATTATTATTAGAATGACTGTTATCATTGTTTTGAAATTTTTTAATAGTATATGGTACCAGTGGTAAAGAATCCTCCAGCCAGTGCAGTAGACCTGGGTCAAATCCCTGAGCCAGGAAGACTCCCTGGAGAAGGAAATGGCAACCCACTTCAGTTGCCTGTGAAATCCCATGGACAGAGGATCTGGGCAGCCCATGGGGTCACAGAGAATTGGACATGGCTTAGTGATTGAACAACAACAAGCAAATTAGTGACTGTGTTAATGTTATCAGTATAGAGAGAAGAGTTACAAGTATAACACTAAAGAACATGCCAAATCTCCCAACTTAATTCAAATTTTTATTACACATTTGAGAGTTTCTGAAATTATATAGTTTGTATTCATAGAAAAGGCCTGGAAGCATGACACCCAAATGGGAGAGAAATAACCATCCTGAAGCCCACCTTTCTTTTTCTAATCCTGTTTCTCTGCTGAGAGGAGCCAGAGTTTGTCAGAGAGATGCAACTCTGGTATGGATGGAGGTGAGTACAGAGAGGATCTGCAGGGCCCCAAAAAGATCATAGGCTAAACTACATAACCAGATTCACCAGAGTATAACAGGCCAGCCATGACACAGCCCGCTAGTGGGGTATGAAATGGGATTGGCACTCACCTGCGGGGTACCCTGGGCTTTGGTCATGAATGGGAGTCTGCAGGCACACATAAGACAGTTCAGGTGCTAGGGGATAATTACACGTGGAAGAGCTCCATAGACATAGATCCCATGGTTTCCCTGGAAAGGTTCATTCCCAAGAGTGACAGTACCCAGGGAAGCAACTGACACAGCTTCCTATCATACACTCACTATTCTCTGAGGCCAGATGCAATGTGCTGATGAAAAGTAATTTTTACTATGAGCAATGTCCCTCAGTAACTTACCTTCTTTATCTGTTTTCAAGGAAACACAGCAAAGAAATTAACCGAAGGTCAAATTCTCACACAGCAGGGAAAATGAGCATTTTGCCCACAGAAGTATTCAAATATTAATGCTATGTAAAAAGTAGAAAAGAATAATAATGGTTTATTTATTTTTTTATACTTTAAAACTTAGTAATTAAAAGGAAAAAGTCTTTATCCGTGGAATCCAAGTAGTACCAGCTATTAAGAATGAGAACTAACAAATGTAGGCAATTCAGATTATAGCTTTGGGGTCGTAGAAGTTTCCCATTAAGGAGAATTTGTTCAAGGCAAAGATTGTCGATGGGAGCTAAAATCATCAAGTGAAAGATGATAGAGAAGTGCACACTGAAGTGGATCGCTGAAGGCAGTCACTGAGAGGACATTGACTGCTGGACCCCAGCAATCAGAGGCTCTTCACCCCTCCTCTGTCCTTGAAGTGTATGCTCTGCCCACTGTTGCCACAGCTGGAGCTGTTTCAAGGACAAACCTAGAGAGAGTAATGTTTTGTTGAGATCATCTGAACATGACTGAAGCCTGTCAAGTACTCTATATCAACTTGAAGATTTTGGCAAGCAGGTGTAGGAATTGCTCATCTTGAGGCACAAAGATAAGCCTCATAAGTAAGTTCTCTGCTTATGAAACCTGCCACCTGCTCATCTGGAGAGTCTGCCTCTTCCTTAGGGCTCTGCTTGTCCTCTGTGTATAAGGGCCAGTTTCAGCTCTCACTCGGGAAGCTCCCAAAGTCAGAAATCCAACATCAGTGCATGAAAATCACCTACAGACAACTTGATGTTCACAGGAACTCACTCTTGTACAATGCAGAGGTTTGTGTGTCTCCATTATAACCCAATGGTCACGTCAGTCTCAAGTTCATTGCCCCTTATCCTGAGGAAGGAAAATCGTATATGTTCAGCATGTTTGGGAAAGGACATTAAGCTCCCATGGTTCAGTCCTTCCTTCTCCACCCTCAGGAGATTTGATTTCAGGTAGGGAGCACCATTCCATTTTCCTTTGGGTCATGCATTACAGAACAGCTTTAAGGAAGACGGTTTAGCACAGTGCTTGACTAGATAGGCCAATTGAATTTGTAATACAACATTAACATAAAAGCTGGGCAATATATTTATCCCAAGTGTTTCAAAGAAATGTTAGTCATTTTGATAAAATGTCCCCATTTGTTACCACAAATTAATTCCCATTCTCTGCAGTCTGTGTTGTATTAACTGTATGGATTGTGCTCACTGCCCCTTACTGAGCTAACTTCTAGCAGGGTTCAGCCAATGGTGAGTTTTGCAGAAAACCAGAGAAAGGCAGAAGAATGAGGTGGTGTATTTATATACCTGGAGCCCTCTGAGGTATTATTTTGCGGTGATTTCCTACCTCTATAAAGGTCACAAAAATGCAAAACACTTGGGAATTCACATATGGATACTTGCTAGTTTGGCTGTTGCTACAGCTTACGGAATTTGGATAAATTCTACTATGTGTGATTTCTTTTAGTAAAGAAATTGTAGTGTGTTTAGAATTATATATACTGTGTTATTGAACATATTTTTAAAAGAGATGCCATTCTGACTAAACAACAATGAAAACTGACTCCTATGCTTACAATTATGCCAGTCTGATGCTTAGGCAAGTCCTTCTGGTTTGATTTTTTGTTTTGAAACATACATTTTCTAATTACATATTATTATATTTTTCAAGTTTTAAAAGCAAAACTCTGATATAAAACACTTAGGAAATAAAACTAAATTTTAAAATGTTGTCAAAATCCCACCATTATTGTCACTAACAAAATTTTTATTTCATTTTGTTTGCTTGTGCATGTTTTACATAGCTGCAAAACTTCCAAATATTTTATTGTATATATTTTTTATCATAATAGAATTCATTTTGCAAGTCAGTTGTAAACACTATCCAATAAGTATTATTGAGAATACATATTATAATTCACTTGCATTCCCCCATATTTTGACATTTTTCTTATTTTTGATATATTGTTAGCATACCTAGCCCTTCAATAAAGTACTTTTCTATGTCAATTTTGTTTTATATTTATAATCATTACTGCTGATAGAGTACAAATTAGTAAATAGTGTTCAGCCATCCAGAAATACTGTACAAATTAGAACTTTTGAAATCAATAATCATAAAGCCAAGCTGGAGTGGGAAGTGCATAGGGGGCAAAAACTCAGTGTGAGAAGGCCCAGCTGAGGCCATGGGAAGTCACAGCTGGGAGCAGCCCTCTCAGGATTGGCTCATTTCAGAGGAAGCACTCATGTCACTGAGATCACCCTTCCTGATGTCTCTGTGTGCCTTGGTTAAGTCTGTGAACTGTAGATTAGAAAATGAGCCTGTCAGATTGTTTAAGGTTCTCTTTTCTTTTTAAATTTTAACCATATCTGAACACCATCCTCTTACAAATCATAAACACTTGCAGTCTTGCTGCCATACTAAGATGGGTCAAGGGTTAAGCACTGGCCTTTAGGCTATCTGGGAAAATTGTTAACAGCCTGCAGCTCATTCTTGTGCAAATACTGGTGCCTCCTGCACACTTTCATGCGTCTGTGGTTGACCACTGAGACAGTGTGTGAGGCAGGGCTGTGGATGCCCAGAGATAAAAACCAAGAACCATGACTGTACTGACTAGGAGAAAAATGCATCTGGAAGTCTCGTGGGATCACAGAGGAGCCATGGATATGGGTAGAAAAGTGGGAGTGAGTGCAGATGATAAACTGCAGGTCTAAGCCGTGAAAAGTGGAACAAGAAAAGAGGCAAGGCTTACGGAAAGTGCCAATGTGGCAACTGGATGAGGGAATGAATGCACGATGGATGAGGCTCGGGCCAGTTATTTAGCATAGTGTGTGTGAATTCTGAAGGTACTTACTCATGTCATATGAGACTTGGAGTGGTCCTGAAGGGCGGGACATTGACTTCCGGTGGGGACAGCTTCAAGGAGTGCTCTGTGAGTGGCAAATAAGGAGGCCACGGTGGAATTCCCTCTTCCCTCCCACCCCACGTCATGCACTTAGTCATGGACCTACCTGCTTCGTGCTTGGATCTCAAGCACTTCCACATGACTGAAAAATGCTCCAAAGCAGCAACGGAAAAGACTGAAGACAAAGCGGAAACTACAGTACTATTAACCTTCTGAGGCCAATGTAACCCAGACTCCATCCTGTGTCTCCTCTAATTCCTGAGTCTGAGATTCTTTTCCCAGTGAGGAAATACAAATATCTTTCTGATTTATGACTCCAAAACTGAAGAAAAAAAGATTAATGACCTGTAGATCGAAGCATTTTCAGGGCCAAGTCATAAAAATAAAAGATATTTGCATACTGAAAAATGCTCCAAAGCAGCAACGGAAAAGACTGAAGACAAAGCGGAAACTACAGTATTATTAACCTTCTGAGGCCAATGTAACCCAGACTCCATCCTGTGTCCCCTCTAATTCCTGAGTCTGAGATTCTTTTCCCAGTGAGGAAATACAAATATCTTTCTGATTTATGACTCCAAAACTGAAGAAAAAAAGATTAATGACCTGTAGATCAAAGCATTTTTCAGGGCCAAGTCATAAAAATAAAAGATATTTGCATTTGCTGACATTTCTTCTCATAGAAATGTTAAACATTCAATCACAAAACACTTGGAATCATTTGTGTTGCCTAAATGTCACACTCTGTGAATGCACTGCCCCAAAACCTTGCCTCTTTTGCCATTTAGAAATGAAATGTTTTCTCTCCTCGCTGTTATAGCTATAAAAAATGTTGAGTGTTTCGTGATGTTTGGTGATTTAAAATCAAATTTTCTCAAGCTAATTACCCTTCATCATTCTTTCACTCTGTTCCAGATATGCAAAAGTAGGCTTTTAGATGGAGGTTTTTGAAGTTTTGTTTTTGGTGTGGAGAATTTATCTCTACAGCAGATTCACCTGGAAGGTCTGTGCATTTGTAGGTGGTGATAGAGGTGCTACCTGTTTCTCATCCATCCATCCATCACTGCCTTCTCACTCAGAGCACTCAGTCCTGTCTTCGCTGCTTGGAGTTGATGGACCCCTGCCAGGAGCACTGACGGTAATCACCACGAGCTTCATTAAGGGTTTGTAGGAGAGCTTCCAACCCAAAGTCCTTGGTTCAGATGCACCCAAATGGCATTCCATCCTTAGCAGCCTAAGCCTGGACTCCTCTGGCATCCTAATAGGATGGCCAGGGCATGTATGGAGCACGAATGAACTAATACAGTCATTAAGGTTGCATGGGCAGTGTCTCTTACCTGCCTGAACACTAAACTAAGTGAATAGGTCCTTCTTCATGTAAAGATTTTATGAAGAATAAACTGAATGGGAAAAAGTTCTCCAAAATNATCCTTGTAGTTAATTTATTTTATGCACAGTAATTTGTATCTGTTAATCCTCTACTTCTATCTTTCCCCTCCCCTCTTCTCTCTTCCTATGGTAACCACTAGTTTGCTCTCTATATCTGTGAATCTGTTTCTTTTTGTTATATTCACTAGTCTGTTGTAGTTTATAGATTCCACATACAGGTGATAACATACAGTGTTTGTCTTTCTCTGTTTATTTTACTAAGCATAATACCCTCCAGGCCCACCCATGTTGTTGTAAATGGCAAATTTTCATTATTTTTTATGTCTGAGTAGTATTCCATTGTGTATATATACATATATGTAGGCTTTCTTGGTTGTTCAGTTGTTGAAGAATCCACTTGCAATGTGAGAGACTTGGGTTCCATCCCTGAGTTGGGAAGATCCCCTAGAGGAGGGAATGGCAACCCACTCCAGTATTCTTGCCTGGAGAATCCCCATGGATAGTGGAACCTGGCAGGCTACAGTCCATGGGGTCACAAAGAGTCGGACACGACTGAACGACTAAGCATAGCACTATTTCCATACACACACACTATATGTTGGACTTCCCTGGTGGCTCAGAAGTAAAGAATCTGCCTGCCAATCCAGGAAACATGGGTTTGATCTATGGGTTGTTGAGAAGATCCCCTAGAGGAGGGCATGGCAACCCACTCCAGTATTCTTGCTTGGGAAATCTCATGGACAGAGGCTCCTGGAGGTTTACAGTCCCTGGGGTCGCAGACTCTGACAGACTGAAGCCACTTTGCATGCATGCACATGGCAGTTCTATTTTTAGTTTTTTGAGGAAACTTCAAACTATTGATATTTTTCCATAGTGGCTACACCAAATTACATTTCCACTAACAGGGTACAAGGATTCCCATTTCTCCACATCTTTGGTGATGTTTGTTATTGTATTCTTTTTGAGGATAGCCATACTGACAGGAGTGAGGTGATATCTCATTGTGGTTTTAAGTTGCATTTCTCTAATTATTAGCCATATTGAACACCTTTTCATGCACTGATACATCAGTTCAGTTCAGTCGCTCAGTCTTGTCTGACTCTCTGAGACCCCATGACTGCAGCACACCAGGCTTCCCTGTCCATCACCAATTCCCGGAAGTTACTTAAAGTCATGTCCATCGAGTCAGTGATGCCATCTAACCATCATATCCTCTGTTCCTTTTCATGCACCTGATACATCAGTTCAGTTCAGTCGCTCAGTCTTGTCTGACTCTCTGAGACCCCATGACTGCAGCACACCAGGCTTCCCTGTCCATCACCAATTCCCGGAAGTTACTTAAAGTCATGTCCATCGAGTCAGTGATGCCATCTAACCATCATATCCTCTGTCATCCCCTTCTCCTCCCACCTTCAATCTTTCCCAGCATCAGGGTCTTTTTCAATGAGTCAGTTCTTTGCATCAGGTGGCCAAAGGATTGGAGTTTTAGCTTCAACATCAGTCCTTCCAATGAATATTCAGAACTGATTTCCTTGAGGATGGACAGGTTGGATCTCCTTGCAGTCCAAGGGATTCTCCAGAGTCTTCTCCAACACCACAGTTCAAAAGTATCGATTCTTCGGCACTCAGCTTTCTCTACAGTTCAACTCTCACATCCATACATGACTATGGAAAAACTGTTGCTTTGACTAGACAGACTTTTGTTGGCAAAGTAATGTCTCCGCTTTTCAATATGCTGTCTAGGTTGGTCATAACTTTTCTTCCATGGAGCAAGCATCTTTTAGTTTCATGGCTGCAGTCACCATCTGCAGTGATTTTGGAGCCCCCACTCCAAATAAAGTCTGTCACTGTTTCCATTGTTTCCCCATCTATTTGCCATGAAGTGATGAGACCATATGCCACGATCTTAGTTTTCTGAATGTTGAGTTTTAAGCCAACTTTTTCACTCTCCTCTTTCACTTTCATCAAGAGGTTTTTTAGTTTGCAGTCCAAGGGACTCTCAAGAGTCTTCTCCAACACCACAGTTCAAAAGCATCAATTCTTCGATGCTCAGCTTTCTTTGTAGTCCAACTCTCACATTCATACATGACTACTGGAAAAACCATAGCTTTGACTAGATGGATCTTTTTTTTTCAAGAAAGAAATAAATTTTGCTATAAAATCAGAATCGAGGGAGGGAATATCTGCAAGTCCTGGCACAAAAGCATTGAAGGAGTTCCTGGAAAAGTTAACTGAAATCATTGAAGAGGAAGGTTACTATTTCCATACAGGTGTCTAATATCAATAAAGCAGGAACTTTTGTAATCCACAGTTGTCATAAATCTCTGCTGTCAAGAAATATACATCAAGACCTGGCTGTAAAGCAGAGATGGTTGAATTGTTAGATTGTTATATTCTCAGAGGAACTCAGCCATGAAGATTTTATTGAAATAGGAGCGCAAGGGGTCACTGTTAAAGTTGCCATAGAAATTATCCCTCTTCAAATATTTACCAATATATACTCAGCTCATTGGCAATGAAAACTTTCCAGAGAGATGATCTTATTTTAAAATGCACTTGGAAGGTCCTAAGAGTAATAAAGAATGCCTATGTTCACTTGAGGAATATTTAGCAAAAAAATATGACATCGCCATCCCAAACTTCAAGAACTATATTTATTCTTTTTTAAAATATTCAGATGCACTTTACATACCACATAATTATCCTTTTAAAGTGTACCATTCAGTGGTCTTTCATATATTCACAGTGGTCATCTTAGGTCAGCTCATGAGGAAAAATAACCTCTCCCCAAAAGAAGCATTTATGCTGTAGCATTTCTATTTAATATTTTTATTACATAATTAATAAGGATCTTTTAAAAGCATATATTTGGATTTTCTTTTCTTGTTCATTTATTTTCACTATCAATTTTGGTATTTTAAGTATCAAATGAGTTTTCAGGAACAAATTAGAATGTATTATATTGTACTAGGATATGAATTTATTTATAATAGCTTAATGCCTGACTTGGTTCAGGAACCAATAGGTTACAAGTTATTTGCAACAATATGACTGCTTAATTTAAAAACTCAAGAGAAGGACTTCTTTGACGGTCCAGTGGTTAAGAATCTGCCTGCCAGGCGCTTCCCTAGTGGCTCAGACAGTAAAAGAATCTGCCTGCCTATGCAGGGAACACTGATTCAACCCCTGGTCCAGGAAGATCCCACATGCCACCGGGCAACTAAGCCTGCGTGCCACAACTACTGAAGCCTGAGCACTCTAGGGTCCGTGTGCTACAACTACTGACGAAGCCTGTGTGCCTAGAGCCTGTGCTCTGTCAGTAACATGAGAAGCCACCACGATGAGAAGCCCATGCACCACAACTAGAGTGTAGACCCAGCTTGCCACAACTAGAGAAAGCCCACGTGCAGCCATAAGTAAATTAGTTAATTTTAAAAATAAAAACTCAAGAGAATAAACTAATTGCTAGACTTAATAAGAGAGTTCAATCAAGTGTCTAAATACAAGATAGTATATGCAAACATCAAATTTTCCTGTGTCTGACAATAACCAATGAGAAATATTAAAGAGAAAAACCACAGGCCCAAATGGCATCACTTGTGCTAAAAGCCATGATGCCAATCCTAAGCCCAAGATAGCAGTTTTGACCTTCCCCAAAAATGTAATCTAATCAACCAATCTGAAATTTTTGTCAGTACCAAGGAGGTAACCTGTCATTTGGGACTGCTCTATCTGCCCACTTCCCCTCCTCAAGAGTAGGAAGAGGCAATCTCCTAATTCCCTTTCCCATAAAAAGATGTCTTGGCCTAAAATAACCCTTACTTTTATTTTGCTAACAACTTCCTCTCCCCAACTTTCTTTCTTTAAAAACCTTCCATTTTGTACTGCTACTGGGAGGGTCCTTCCAGTTAGGTGGAATGCTGACTGAATAATGAATTGTCTAATAAATAAAGCAAATTAGATTTTCAAATTAACTCAGTTCAATTTCGGCTTTTGACAGGATTAAGAGTCTCTCTGCTTACAGTTCTTTATGGGTTCTTCCTTCTGGAGAAAATGGAGAGGGCTTCCTCAGCACCTATAAAGATTTATCCTTGACCCTGGCGTTTTCTAGACCAAAACAGGACATCAATCCAATAGCAGCTGCTGCTGCTGCTGCTGCGTCGCTTCAGTCGTGTCCGACTCTGTGCGACCCCGTAGACGGCAGCCTGGTGACAGTATTATCTGAGTGCACAGCAAAACCAGTGGCCAAAGTCCCTCAGAACTTGTTCAACCAAAGAACTGAATAGGATCTGTGCACAGACATCTCTGAAAAGGCTTTGCTCAAGTGTGCCACAGGCCCTCACTAACTTCTATCCAATGGCTGTTTAACAAGATGGGATCAAGAGGGACAAAGCAAAGAGGTCTGACGGGATACAGATGAGGAGGAGAGTGCCCTGTTAGGGGTTGGAAGAGATCTTCAGACTCACTGCTACCCCCAGGTCCAAGGCTATCACAGGGAAATCCCCCTTTTTTAGACCGCCCAGCACACACACACAGATGACATCAGCCTTATGGCAGAAAGCAAAGAAGAACTAAAGAGTTTCTTGATGAAAGTGAAAGAGGAGAGTGAAAAAGCTGGCTTAAAACTCAACATTCAGAAAACTAAGATCATGGCATCTGGTCTCATCACTTCATGGCAATTAGATGGGGAAACAATGGAAACAGTGACAGACTTCATTTTCTTGGGCTCCAAAATCACTGCAAATGGTGACTGCAGCCATGAAATTAAAAGATGTTTGCTCCTTGGAAGAAAAGTTATGACCAACCTAGATAACATATTAAAAATCAGAGACGTTACTTTGTCAACAAAATCCATCTAGTCAAAGCTATGATTTTTCCAGTAGTCATATATGAATGTGAGAGCTGAACTATAAAGAAAGCTGAGGGCTGGAGAATTGATGTTTGAACTGTGGTGTTGGAGAAGACTCTGGAGAGTCCCTTGGACTGCAAGGAGATCCAACCAGTCCATCCTAAAGGAGATCACTCCTGAGTATTCATTGGAAGGCCTGTGCTAAAGCTGAAACTCCAATACTTTGGCCACCTGGTGCGAAGAACTGACTCATTTGAAAAGACCCTGATGCTGGGAAAGATGGAAGGTGGGAGGAGAAGGGGGTGACAGAGGATGAGATGGTTGCATGACGTTACCGACTCAATGGACACAAGTTTGAGTAGGCTCCAGGAGTTGGTGATGGATAGGGAAGCCTGGGGTACTGCAGTCCATGGGGTTGCAAAGAGTCAGACACAACTGAGCAACTGAACTGAACTGAACTGAACACATACAGAAGCCACCACTTTCCCAGGTGGTGCTAGTGGAAAAGAATCCACCTGCCAGTGCAGGAGACACAGCAGACACAGGTTTGACCACTGGGTTAGGAAGAGCCCCTGGAGAAGAAAATGGCAGCCCACTCCAGAATTCTTGCCTGGAGAATCCCATGAACAGAGGAACCTGGCAGGCTACCCTCCATGACTGAGCACCCACACATACACACATAGAAACCACCACAGTCTCAAGGCATAATGTCTGAGGAACAACTAAGAAGTTTTAGAGCCTAATCTCTGGCTCTGATGACCTGATAACCAGTTTGCTTTCCAAACTTTCAATAACCAGTTTGCTTTCCAATATTGCTTTTCAATAACCAGTTTCCTTTCCACCCCTCACCCCCCACCCCCGCCCCAGTAACTGA
>SJXQ01003543.1:16501-197486 GCA_006408695.1 Aepyceros melampus
AGTTCTTGTTGGAATTGAAGCACATGTTTGGAGTCTTAGAAGTCCCACAGTCTGCCTTCTGCAGGTTGGGAACAAGGAAAGCTGATAATCCAGTCTGAATCCAAAGACCTGAAAATTGGGAGGCTGATGATGTATACCATAGTCTGAGTTAAAAACTTGAAGAACCAGGAGTGCTGATATCCAAGGGCAGAGGAAGATAGATGTTTCAGCTCAAATAGAGGGAATAAATGTGCCTTTTCTTTGTTTTTCTGTTCTTTTTGCCCCTCCCAGGGGGTTGGGTGATGCCCATTCACAAAGGTGAGGGTGATCTTTTTTACTCAGTTCACCAGTTTAAATGCAAATCTCTTCTGGAGATTTGCAGACATGCTGAGAAACAATATTTCACCAGCAATATAGGCATCCTTTAGACTAGTCAAATTTTATGTTGACACATAATACTATCCATCACATAATATTTATAAAGCATCATGTTAACATCAGGTTTGCCTCCTTTTTTCCAATTCTTACTTTTGTTTATGTTTCTAAAATTTGAATATACTGCATAGACTTCAAGTTTGGCAATACTGCTTTTTCAAGAATACTTAGTAATATCAAATGTGCCATCACTTCTGCTTTTCTCTATTTCTTATTCTCATATTTTCTATAGTTGCTCCTGTTACAGAATAAGCTGAATCTAGGTAGAATGGTGTCAATCACTGTCAGTGTACATTTGTAGCATCCCCACTCACACACACACCCACACACCATTCCCCCTCCCCCCAACACACACACACACCTCTGTTCACTTTAATTCTTGTGCCAGCTGCTCACAGTCCTTTGTCCTTGGGGAAGTTAATTAGAACTGCTTTCTCTCCTGCCTATCCACAACTTCTTTCTCTCAGTACGAAACCTTACTCTCATCTTTCAAATGTATTTTCTTAATATTCAGTCCTTACATGCACATAGTTTCAGCATTACTAACCTAAGCTCTTTTAAGAAATAAATTTGCTATCTATAGTATTTGTATATAGTTCTTTTTGTCTTTAGACTCAAAGTATCTAAGTCAAAATTCTGATTTGCAAAGTTATTTAGGTTGATTCCTCTTTGCCCAGACTCTTCAGTCTAGTTATTAAGTCATTTGTAATGCAGTTAGGTCAGGGTTTTTTGACTGTCCTTTTATAGTTTTATTGGGCAGTATGATTCATCATGACTTGAGTTTTGTTTTGAAGCCATAATTGAGGGTCAAGTGCTAAAACCAGCATGTGTTATTTTTGGAGATACACTGTCTAAGGAAGCAGTGAAACATCATATGTAAGCAGGGTTTACAAGGACAGCATAAAAAAGAACTTCAAGTTATAGATTTAGTTGAAAGAAAGAAGTTATACTTAAGAGTTAACAGATCTGCTGTTCAATATTTCCCATCTAAACACTGGTGCTTAAGTCTTCCACATAAGAATTTTTTTTTAATCTCTTGCATGGCTGCTAATCATGTACAGTTGCCAAAACATTAGTGAAAGATCACATCAGCCACACTTGCTTGGGAAAGCCAGCGGGGTCTGCAGGCTCAGTGCAGCATAAACACTGCCCACATGGTCTTGCTTTTTGTGCATGTTCTACTTGAACATGATGATGGAGTAAAGGCAATGCTTCTTTATTTTTTTATCTTTGATTTTGACAAACAGAGAATGATGTAAAACAATAAATGACTACAGTCATCACCTGCGGTTTGAAGGGAAATGTATTGCACATATATTCAAATGATTTGGATATATTAGCAAAAAACATACTGGATGACTGCAGCTGGTGTCAAAATGCAAGTCAATGTAGTAATCCCTTCATAAATAAAGTCTTGCCTCCCCACCACAAAGCGAGCTGAGCTGAAATGAACATAGTGCTCTGATAAAAACTGTGAATGGCATCTAGTGTCTTGAATTTTAGATTATTCTTATCAGCATCTGATGATATAGAAACTAATTATGAATCAGTTATTATGAATGAAGAGGCATGATAGTTATCTTTGGGAAAACTACAGAATGGACAACAGCATTTCTTCTTCCTCTAAGATAAGAAACAAATGTAACCTTATATTGGTCAACAGGACTTGTAGTATTGTGTGATCTTTGGTTCCCCCACCCTCAATTTATTGAGCCACCCTGCATGGCATGTAGGCTGTTAGTCCCATGACCAGGATTCAAACTTGCGCCCCCTGCATTATAACACAGAGTCTTAACTACTGGAATGGCAGAGAAGACCCATTTTTGACATTTTTAATCATCTGAATGTATCCACGCCAGGAAGGATTAAAATAGACTTGTCAATGTAGATACAATCAAAGAACAAAATTAAAACCCTTTAAGAACAGAATTTCTAGATATTATTTGATGACTAAACAACTTTAGATCAACTAAATGATGACCTTAATGTTGCATATCTATTGGAAATTCTCAATAGACACTTTACGAATTGGATGAAATATTTTGAAAATTATTTCCATCAAAAGAAGATCCACTGCAAGGAAACTATAGCTTTAAGAATAATTTATAAATTAAAAATTACAGCTAAATTTAAATTATCTTTCAGTGAGACATAATCCATTTCTTTTGTTGAAAAATCATTCAAATTAACTGTAATTTGCATGATAATGTCCTTGAGCCAGCTACTAATGTTTAGAGGGGTTCAGGATTGGGGACACGTGTACACCCGTGGTGGATTCATGTTGATGTATGGCAAAACCAATACAGTATTGTAAAGTAAAATAAAAAAATAAATAAATTTTGGAAATATCTTTGTTTACTTTTGAAGTATCCCATTCTTCATTTGGATAAAACCTAAAAGCAAAAGTCTTAGCCTGCAGAAATTGTTTAAATTTTACTTATTTTAATATTCTTATCAATATACTTCTGAAATGCTAGTTTCTATATCAACACTTTTTTGTTAAGACAAACACTTTAGGGGATCATTACCTGTGTTAATAGTTGTCGATTCATTAACAAACAAGAAGTAACTTCATTGGTCCATTAAAAATCTTTAAATATTGATATTTTAATGTTCATTATGACTTCATATGTATGCATTAATATGGGAAATCAAATTGTAATTTTTGTTTAGATATTATTGAACAGTGGTAGAGAGCTGCTGATTACTTAGAAGCACATTTTCAGGAAATAAGATGTGTACTTTTTGTAATTCTATTATTTCCCTATATCATATTTCATTAAATTATATTTAATAAAAAGTAAGTTTATTTTTGTTTAAAGAAGCCATAAAACTAAGAAATTAGTTTGTATGTATGTCCTTCAGTTCAGTCGCTTACTCGCTTCAACTCTTTGCAACCCCATGAACTGCAGCACACCAGGACTTGTCCATCACCAACTCCCAGAGCTTGCTCAAACTCATGTCAATCTAGTCGGTGATGCCATCCAACCATCTCATCCTCTGTCATCCCCTTCTCTTCCTGCCTTCAATTTTCCCAAGCATCAGGGTTTTTCCAAATGAGTCAATTCTTCACATCAGATGACCAAAGTATTGGAGTTTCAGCTTCAGCATTAGTCCTTCCAATGAATATTCAGGGCTGATTTCCTTGAGGATTGACTAGTTTGATCTCCTTGCAGTCCAAGGAACTCTCAAGAGTCTTCTCCAACACCCAGTTCAAAAGCATCCATTCTTCAGTGCTCAGCTTTCTTTCTAGTCCAGCTCTCACATCCATACATGACTATTGGAAAACCCATAGCTTTGACAAGATGGACCTTTGTTGGCAAAGTAATGTCTCTGCTTTTTAATATGTTGTCTAGGCTGGTCATAGCTTTTCTTCCAAGGAGCAAGCATCTTTTAATTTCATGCCTGCAGTCACCATTTGCAGTGATTTTGGAGCCCAAGAAAATAAAGTCTTTCACTATTTCCATTGTTTTCCAATCTATTTGCCATGAAATGATGAGACCAGATGCCATGATCTTAGCTTTTTGAATGTTGATTTCTAATTCAGCTTTTTCACTCTCCTCTTTCACTTTCATCAAAAGATGCTCTTTTGTTCCTCTTTGCATTCTGCCATGAGGGTGGTGTCATCTGCATATCTGAGATTATTTGCTGAGGTCCAGCCCCGGTGGATCCAGGGTAATTCAAAGCGGGGACGGAGTCCGCGTCTTAAGAAAGAACTATTTAATTAGAAAGGAGAGATTAGGAAGAAATAGTGTAGTAGGAAAATTTAGTGGAGAAAAAGAGGCTGAATAATTTGGTTTCCGTGGAAAACCAATAAAACCTCGAGACAAGAAGTTTGCACCATCTACATAGGCCACTGGCGCCCGCTTGAATAGCAGAGGGTGCCCCACCTTGGGCTCCCTCTTGCATGGGTTTTAGAAGCAAGGGCAAGTAAGTAGACATGGCGAGCCTCCACTCTCCAGATGCGAATTCAGCCAGAAAAGAAGAGAACAAGAAAAGACCACACAAGGGAAACCAGTCTTTCCAGGAACTGGTCCGGTTTCTTTATTTTTCAGGTTTGCTTATATACTTTTTGTTATACATAAAGATGGAATACAAAGTCACACGGGGTCAGCAGACCTGACCTTTATCAAAATCAGGTGCTTCATATAAATGTATACAAAAGGTCTTAGGTGGCTTTACATCATCTTCTGGCCATCCATGAGGCCTGCTGACATTTTATGGCACTTTCTTCTGATAATGGTCAGTCAACCAGAAAACTTATTTTTTTTCCAGGGGTAATTTTTCTTAAACCAGGCACCACCCTCCAAAGGTACCAGATAAAGTTGCATTCCTATAGGGTGAGGGTGTAGTTGGTTACAATTAAGAAAGGAATTTACTTAGCCTAAGGTTTAACATGACTAATATCAAAGGTTAATACTTATTTCTCCTATATGTTAGTTATATTCATTATAAGGGCAGGGAATATGGAGATTTAGCAGCAAATATTGGCTCAACAAATGAAAAACCCTTCATCAATATAATTTCTAATCAACCCACTATACTATACCAATAACTTCTCAAAAGAGTCTGTATTAGAAAGTTTAAAACATCTCATGCCTCTCACAGTTGGGAGGCTGTGAACAATCACATGTGGCCGGATGAACCTGTTCAGGTAGGCTAGAGAAACTTCAGAGGAGTTTGTAGGTTGAAACACTCTTGTCATGCCCAGGAATTTTTAACTGGAGCTGTAAGTTAACTCCTTCTCTGAGAGAGGTGGTGGGGGACAGCCCCCCATAAAGTCAGAGGTGTAGGTGAGAGCATGAAGCAGGAAAGTAGGCAGACTCTGGTTTTTGGGGTAGATGCTCGGGAACAGGCGGTCTCCTGAGGCTCTCTCCTGTCTTTGTGTATGCTGAGCCCCCTTCCTCATGACCTTTGCCACGGGCAGAGTTCCTCATGCTGGCTCCTGGCAATTATTAATATTTCTCCCAGCAATCTTGATTGCAACTTGTGCTTCATCCAGCCTGACATTTCACATGATGTACTCTGCATATAATTTAAATAAGCAAGGTGACAATGTACAGCCTTGATGTACTCCTTCCACGATTTGGAAGCAGCCTGTTGTTTCATGTCCAGTTCTATGTATGTTCTTAAGTTGTTAAAAAAAAAAAAAGGTTTGTCATAATATTCTAGCAATTTATTTTTTATATGTTTTTATTTCAATTTTTAAAAATTGAGGTATAATTCTCATATAACAGCATATTAGTTTCAGATTACAATGTAATAATTCAATATTTTTATATATTGTGAAATAATCACCGTGGTAAATCTAGTTACCATCCACAACCACAGGTAACTGTAATTTTTTTCCTTCTAATGAGAACTTCTAAGATTTACTCTCTTAACAAACTTGCAACATGTCACTTGCAGCAGCATGCACAGTGATTCATTTTTATTGTATTTCATAAATTATCAGTCAAGTATAGACTGAATATAAAAACTAGACAAACAAAATTGAAAACAACAGCAAAAATAAAAGAAGAGAAAAGAAAGGAAAATAAAAGAAAAGGACAACCTGTCCTCCGGCAAAGATAGTTTGAGACCACAAGGAAGGTATTAATTTTGGAGTGAGCATCAGGTTTCACCTCTGCACTTTCCCCCGAGAAGGTGAAGGGTGAAAGTCCTGAGCAGATCCGCAGCAGTAAGATTTACGAGAGATGAAAATGACCTGCACCTGGCCCACAGTGGACTAGTGTTTACACCCCAGTTCTGACTCAGTGCTTGTCCTGCATGGTCATCATGGTGGGCCAGGCAAGAGGAAGGAAATGGCCAGCAGGAGTGTGGCCATCCACCAGGACATCTGGACACTGGCCTCAGGCCTCAGTCCACTAGAGGCAGTGACCATCCTTGGGGCCTGTGGAGCCTCTGTCCACTCTGGGCCCTGTGTCTGTCAGTGTGGAGGGTTTTCGTTTCTGTCTGCTGAACTGGTACTTGGGGCTTATCAAGGACAGGATTTGTTCTTGAAATGGAGAGGGTGGAAATGAGTTACGTAGTGCAGCAAAATAGAACAGAGAACTTATTATCAGAATCGAGAGTCAGGTTAAATCCCTGACTTAAAAAAAAAAAAAATTAGCTTGGTTGAAAATGAATTGATTAAAGGAGTCTTATACTCTCTCATTTCATAATATTGGTTTCATCTTCCAAATAGTAACACCAGAGTGAGGGATGTAGAGAAGTTACATAACAAATAACTTAGACAGAAGTCACTAGACCTTAAACCTGTTTTCCCCCTGTGCCAGTTCACCAGTTAAATCTGTCATTTGACATTGTTAAATTGTTTCGATGTTAATGACAGGGATAAGCAGATCACGTTATACCTAATATGTAAAGTTAAGTTAATTAAAAACCATAGAATGTACATATCCCTAAATTATTATCTGCTTCTGGTGAGGGATCTATACTTCATTTTAATTTCTGTCTTCAAAAGCGCTTTTAAGCTTGGTGGTGATTCATTTTATTGTACCTTTTATATATTTCCAGAATTGTTTCTTTCATCCATTATTTGAATGGTGACTGATGGAGAAATCATTCACGATAATATGCTCCAGAAGGAAAATATACCCACCCAGCTATTGTTTCTGCTCCTTAAATCATATTTTTACTTTGTCTGATAAAAAGGCTCATTTACCTTGGAAATAGCAAATGTGTCTGCTACAAAGTGGGTCTCCTGATGTCAAGTAAGATAAATATCAGGCCAAGGAACAGAAGTACAGCTTTCTTTTTTGTTTTTGTTTTTAGTTGCTAGGTTGTGCCCAACTCTTTCAGGATCCCATGGACTGTAGCTGCCAAGCTCCTCTGTCCATGGGATTTCTCAGGCAAGAATACTGGAGTGGGTTGCCATTTCCTTCTCCAGGGGATCTTCTTAACCCAGGATCAAACCCAGGTATCCTGCATTGGCAGGCAGATTCTTTACCACTGAGCCACCTGGCAAGTCCATAGCTTTCTTATATATTAATAACTAAATACAGAGGTTTGAAGTATTAAAAATGGCATTCCTCCAGGAAGAAGGGGGATTTTCATTTACTCATAAAATATTTATTGAAAACCTATATATATCAGAAACTGTTCTTAGAGCTGGAGCTACAATATGAACAAACAGAAATTCCCACCCTTGGCTCACATTGGTCCTAAACAACTGTGTTTTTGTCAGAAAGAAGGGAGTGGCCATTTCCACTGTCTGACTTCAATCATTGTAAACTTACCACAAAGTAGAATGAGTATCATACATTCCCTTGAGTTCAACACCATCTGGAAATGTACTGTGCGAACTTGAGCGTCAAATATGAGTCAGGTGATTTACTTACATCCCTTCTCACCCTCATAAATAAATACTCCAGGTAGGAGCTGTTTCCCTATGATACATCCTTATAGCTCACAATGCATAAAATGATTTAATCCAATCAAATGCCATGACAGATCTGAGTTTTCCCCTGGTTGTTGGAAGGATTTTGGAAAAGTCTGTCAGGGAAATAGTACTGTTTAAATCCTGTGGCTGGAATAAGTGTTGTTCTTTCGTACCAGTACTTCTAGAAGATTTAAGGGCTTCTGGGAATCTTTGTAAATTGGCAGTTTCAGATCCTCTGAGAAATCATCTGATGCAGTTCCCTGTCTGTAGCACATTCTCTCCTAGTTAGAGTGAGAGCATGTCAGACATTAGAGAGTATTTTGACAGAAATCTTGTTTCTGATGCATATTTGTTAAGTTTCACTCTAGGTCTTTTCTTTAAGAATGCAGATGCCTGTTGTTTTTCACGACTTACTGAATAAATGGAGCACAAGAAGGGGTTTGATTTCTTAAATAAGGAAAGCATTAAAGTTCATGCACTTAAACATATTTTATGTTAAGAAGTCTTTCAATTTAATTCCTTTTTTTTTTGCTATAGTTTAAATACATAAGATTACCTTAAATGTTGAATTGACTAAATCAATGAAATTCATGCATTTTGGTACTGAAAAATGAATTCCAAATATAGATTTCCAAATTCTGTGTTTATTCTAAAGATTGTAAAATTAAGAAAGTAGAAGCCAAGGGTTTTGTCTTAGTTCTCTTATCATCTACTTGTGAGACTTTTGCCAAAACATTTATCATCCTGAGAAAATTAATTTTCCAAAATGTCATTATATTAAAGGACCATAAAATAACTAATGGTGGCCATCAATTATTGTAATAGAAAGCTTTACTAAAAATAACCATAAGTAAAACCAATGTCGTAGTATCATAATGATCTCATAATCAGCCACTGATTATGTATTAAAGTATTTTTCTTTAATATAGGAAAAACTTATACATTAATATATTGCATTCAATGTGTGCTTGAAAAGGAATAACAATGTTGATTCCCATCACAATACAGAGAAAAAGTAGATAAAGGAGAATGGAAAAGGATGGTGTAAAATACATCTTTTTGTCCATGGGAGCTGGAAGTGTATGGAAAACAATGAAATAATTATGGTAAATGAAGAATTGTTTAATGGATTACTTATGTGAAGATACATAGAGAGTTTTGACCATACAGCCTAGGATGAATTGGTAAGGATGGCTGTGACATGCTTATCATTCACTGATGTTAACACATGATTCTGAAGGAAACCAGTATTAGAAGCAAACTGCTCAAAGATTTATTCAGTGTGAACACCAAATGTGCAACCTTCTTAATTTTTTCAAAACATTGTCCTTTAAACTATTCAGGAACATTCTAAAGAAGGCACAGCCAAAGCTGCCTCTGTCCTACCTTGAGTCCTTGCCAACCTTATAAATAAAAATTCTGTGTGAACAACAGGTGTGTGTGTGTGTGTGTGTATGTATGTGTGTGGAATACAAGCATCTATATATGAACATGATTTGTAAGTATAGCATGTATAATCAATCAAAAATTGAAGATTGCTGAGATTAATATTTTTTCTTGAGTTTTCATGTTATTAAAGATTCTTAGTTGCTTGTTAGATAATTTGTGTCATAGATTATAAGGAATTAATTGTGATGGGAAAGACAAGAGGAAAGGGGACTTTTCTTGGGCAGTGGACGTCTCTCTTGTTCCATGTACTTTGCAAAGTCCTTTATAATCAGTTTTTAGTATAAATTCATATTATAGTTGTTAATATTCAAATATTATGGATGAGAAAACTAAGCACAGAGAGGTTAAATAACTTACATATGATGACCCACAAGTGACTACTGTTTCAAGGTTCAAAAATATTTTTTATAAAAGCCTCAAGTTTGTATCATATATCTTCATTTAGTCTCAATATATCATGGAGCTTCAAAGCAGTTGCTATCTCTTTGTGGCAATATCTGCTACCAAACAATCAGGTCCCCCTAGTCACTGCTCACAAAATCAATTACATACTCATGAATGGTAGGGGGAAAAATGTTTTTAATCTGAATGTCAGCAATCTGGGGAGATGGGGGACCCAAGGTCCCTTAAAACCACCTCCCAAGACTCTGCTATGAACATTTTTAAAAGGAAGCAGAGAAGGAGTGTCAGTTAATCACTGAGACAGGTGGTCAGAGGCATCACCATCCCCACTGTGTGCAGGCTTGTGAGCTCCTTGTGCCCTTTCTCTAGATGTCGCATGGTCAAGGCTTACATTTTGTTTGGAGGTTACTAAAGGGGAAGCTAGGGAAGAGATCTGATCCTCTGTTAATTACCAATTCTTCATTACTACTTCTTTAACCTATGGAAAGAAGAGATAAGTTAGGAAAGGTATTGTGCGATTAAAAGATTTGAAAGATATGTTTGAGTCAGAGGTGAGTAGAACATGGGGATGCTTGGTTTAAAGTTAGTTACAATATAACTTCATAAAAATGACAGGAAAAGGAGCTTCTTCCTGAGGGCAGTTTCCCATAAAGAGTTGCTTACATGTCCTCCACAATTAAGTTGTGATTTAACTATTAATATCTAGGACTGAGCCCACCTGCAAAAACAAAACAGACATCAAAGCAAAACAAAACAAGTGTCTGATTAATGAAGGCTAAATACAAAGATGGATCACCTCCTGCTGCCAAAGTCACCACGTTAGGAGTGAGTTCTGGCAAGTAAAGATGGAGGAGCAGTGAAGTCATCAAGGTCCTAGGTGTTTCCTGTCTCCCTGCTCTGCCAAGATATTTCCTCCTCTTGCACCCAGGAGGACCGCCAAATGCCTTGGGCATGTGTTTCTGTTCTAGACATGAGAAGACAGAAATGGAAAGCAAGGTAATAATTGTCCGTGCCATCTGAGGCTGTGTCTATAATTGATAAAAACTGATATTACACAACCTCAGCTAGTGGAAAGAGCCTGTGAATATGTGAATATATTGAATAGAGCACAATGATATTCTAAAGCAAGAATTTCATTTTCATGGGAAAAGAAGAAAGGATTTAGATGGAACTGAATAATGTCTATCTCACTGAAATTTTCAACTCTAATGGGTGACCTAAAATATCTACAGCCAAAGACACTATTGTTTTCATCATGTCCCCCCAAATATCGTAGACTTTTGGATACTGATCTAACTTTAACTCTCATACAAGGGAAGCTAATCACTTGCCCTAAATCACATGCAAGTTAAGGAATGCTGATATAAACACTTACGGGCTATATTTTAGCTTCCCATTCATTCCTTTAAGTAGCTTTTATCTTATTAATTCTTAAACACTAGCATTTTATGTTGCTTCAAATGGTCAGCCTTTGCATTTTTCCATTTGTGGACATATTTCAGTGTTCCAAGGTTTGGCCAAGTACATCACCTGCCATTTCAGTAAAGAAAGGATGCTGCAGACCTAAAGACATCAGCCTTGGCAGCCACTCCAAGCCTGCACCCTGAGTGAAATTCAGGGTGGAGAAGAACAGGAGATTGGCTCTGTGAGTTAAGATTCCAAGGGATAATTTCAGTGAGCTCAGACTCTTACATCTTCCCATATAGAGAAAAGCACTGAAATCTTTAGCTTGAGATGTCTGTTTTTGTGATTAACAGTCATCTTTTGATGTTTGACTATGTATTTTTCCAAGCAAAAGTCCTATATGTCCTTACTCCTCCCTTACGTCTGAAACAGGCCCTCAGAATCATCTGAGAAGCTGTATCTCTAGCTATAGTCCTCAGTGGTTTTGCCAAAAGAAAACTATAATTGTCAACTTTGAGGTTGTGCATTTTGTTTGTTTGTTTCAGTTAACAAAGGGAGCCCATACATCTAACGTATTATGTCATAAACAGTCAGAACTTGGGAGATTAAGCCAGCAAAAATCAGTGTTGTGGGCTTCCCGGGTGGCTCAACAGTAAAGTATCCACCTGCAATGCAGGAGACACAGGTTCAATCCCGGGATTGGGAAGGTCTCTTGGAGAAGGAAATTGCAACCTACTCCAGTATTCTGCCTGGAAAATGCCACGAACAGAGGAGCCTAGCAGGCTAAAGTCCATGGGGTTGCAGAGTCAGAATATGATTGAGAACAGTACTCAATCAGTGTTGTGGCTTTCCCTTTTTAAAAGTCCACTCAACCTCACCCCACATCCTTTTCTCTGAATGTAATGCCTTCTCCAATTCTCAGCTATTTGATTAACAAGTTTTCTACAGACAAACAAGGCAAGTGATATGAAAGATAAGCTCAAAATTCAGAGTAGAAAAACTTGGATTAGAGATCTGTTATCTTCTTCAGGGGTGAAAGCTGCATCTTGCTGTGCATTTATAGCAATTAAGAGCGAATGCACCAACATTTCCAACCATAGAAGCTTTCAAACAAGATCATGTAGGTGGATGGTATCTGGCCAATTTGTATGTATCAGAACTATCAGCTGGACTGTGTGCACATTTAATCAAGCTTATTATCCAGGATTTAAATCCCATGTGTTGTATCTTACCTACTTCACTCAAAAACAAATGAGTTTATTTTTCTGGAATTGAGCTGCATACGTTGCTTGTATATTTTTGAGATTAGTTGTTTGTCAGTTGCTTCATTTGCTATTATTTTCTCCCATTCAGAAGGCTGTCTTTTCACCTTGCTTATAGTTTCCCTTATTGTGCAGAAGCTTTTAATTTTAATTAGATCCATTTGTTTATTTTTGTTTTTATTGCCAGTATTCTGGGAGGTGGATCATAGAGAATCTTGCTGTGATTTATGTCGGAGAGTGTTTTGCCTATGTTCTCCTCTAGGAGTTTTATAGTTTCTGGTCTTACGTTTAGATCTTTAATCCATTTTGAGTTTATTTTTGTGTGTGGTGTTAGAAAGTGATCTAGTTTCATTCTTTTACAAATGGTTGACCAGTTTTCGCAGCACCACTTGTTAAAGAGATTGTCTTTAATCCACTGTATATTCTTGCCTCCTTTGTCGAAGATAAGCTGTCCATAGGTGTGTGGATTTATCTCTGGGCTTTCTATTTTGTTCCATTGATCTATATTTCTGTCTTTGTGCCAGTACCATACTGTCTTGATGACTGTGGCTTTGTAGTAGAGCCTGAAGTCAGTCAGGTTGNAGATTGTCTTTAATCCACTGTATATTCTTGCCTCCTTTGTCGAAGATAAGCTGTCCATAGGTGTGTGGATTTATCTCTGGGCTTTCTATTTTGTTCCATTGATCTATATTTCTGTCTTTGTGCCAGTACCATACTGTCTTGATGACTGTGGCTTTGTAGTAGAGCCTGAAGTCAGTCAGGTTGATTCCTCCAGTTCCACTCTTCTTTCTCAAGATTGCTTTGGCTATTCGAGGTTTTTTGTATTTCCATACAAATCTTGAAATTATTTGTTCTAGTTCTGTGAAAGATACCACTGGTAGCTTGATAGGGATTGCATTGAATCTGTAGATTGCTTTTGGTAGTATACTCATTTTCACTATATTGATGACCCAATCAAAAAATGAGCCAAAGAACTAAATAGACATTTCTCCAAAGAAGATATACAGATGGCTAACAAACACATGAAAAGATGCTCAACATCACTCATTATCAGAGAAATGCAAATCAAGACCACAATGAGATACCATTTCACACCAGTCAGAATGGCTGCGATCCAAAAGTCTACAAGCGATAAATACTGGAGAGGGTGTGGAGAAAAGGGAACCCACTTACACTGTTGGTGGGAATGCAAACTAGTACAGCCACTATGGGAAACAGTGTGGAGATTCCTTAAAAAAGTTGCAGATAGAACTGCCTTACGACCCAGCAATCCCACTGCTGGGCATATACACTGAGGAAACCAGAAGTGAAAGAGACACATGTACCCCAGTGTTCATTGCAGCACTCTTTATAATAGCCAGGACATGGAAACAACCTAGATGTCCATCAGCAGATGAATGGATAAGAAAGCTGTGGTACATATACACAATGGAGTATACTCAGCCATTAAAAAGAATACATTTGAATCAGTGCTAATGAGATGGATGAAACCAGAGCCGATTATACAGAGTGAAGTAGCCCAGAAAGAAAAACACCAATACAGTATACTAACACATATATATGGAATTTAGAAAGATGGTAGTGATAAACCTGTACGCGAGATGGCAAAAGAGACACAGAGGTATAGAATGGACTTTTGGACTCTGAGGGAGAGGAGAGGGTGGGATAATTTGGGAGAATGGCACTGAAACATGTATACTGTCATGTAAGAAACGAATCGCCAGTCTATGTTAGATACAGGATACAGGATGCTTGGGGCTGGTGCACAAGGATGATCCAGAGAGATGATATGGGGAGGGAGGTGGGAGGGGGGTTCAGGATTGGGAACTCATGTACACCCGTGGTGGATTCATGTCAATGTATGTCAAAACCAATACAGTATTGTAAAGTAAAATAAAGTAAAAATAAAAATTAAAAAAAAAAAAACACAACAAATGAGTTAAGCTTTAATGTTAGCAATCATTGGCAGATAATTCTTCCTTCTAGACTTTGAGCTAACAAAATCCTACCTTTGTGCTTTTGTCTTATTTTTATCCACCATCATACACATAAATATTTCAAGATCTTTATATTGTGAAATGCAAAAAAAAAAAAAAAAATTCTCTGGCCTTTGGCCTCCTCCCTCCCAAGACTTTGTATATCTGCATCATATATTCACCAAATGTACCCCATCAGCAGAAGTACCAACTCAATCATGGTAGTGTAGCAGTGTTAATCACTCAGTCATGCCTGACTCTTTGCAACCCCATGAACTGTTGTTGCCCACCAGGCTCCTTTGTCCATGGGATTCTCCAGACAAGAATACTGGAGTGGATTTCCATTCCATTTTCCAGAGTATCTTCCTGACCCAGGGATTGAACCCAGGTGTCCTGCATTGTGGGCAGATTCTTTACCATCTGAACTACAGGGAAAATCTGTAGCAGCAATCTCCCAGCATCAATAAGACAACTCCTTCTTGATAAGATAATATTCCTTCTTGATAAGGGGTCACATGGCATTTAGATTTGAGTTGTATAATACATCATTTGATGTCAAGCCCTCTGTCTCTGCCTACAATTCACTCCAGTATTTTTGCCTGGAGAGTCCCATGACAGAGGATCCTGGCAGGCTACAGTTCTTGGGGTCACAAACAGTCAGACACGACTGAGCAACTAATACTGCTACTGCTGTTGCTGCCCTGTCTCAGATCTTCCCCGTAGTTCAGATGGTCTCAAAAAAATTTTTTTTTTCTTATAACCATGCCTTGACTTCTAATGGGCTGAACAGTTCTCAGAGCTTCCTGAGATGCTCTACCTCGGTTAGAATCCTTACATTTAGCTGGAATAAAATTTTCCAGGTCTTTCTTAGATGAACTGATGAATTTTCATGGATGATATGAATACTTAGAACATTCATACTATATTTAAATAGCAATCCTTCAGTAGGTGAAAGAACCAGCCTCCAGGGCTACTGCTGTTTTCCCCCATAGCATTGAGAGACAAGTGAAAGAATTCAGACCTTGAGTAAGAGTATGTCTCTTCTCCCCAAGTTTGGATATGGCTTTAATATCTAGTCTTCAAAGAACTGAGCTATCAGCTCAGTTGGTAAAGAATTCGCCTGCAATGCAGGGAGACCCCGGTTCTATTCCTGGGCTGGGAATATCCTCTGGAGGAAGGATAGGCTACTCACTCCAATATTCTTGGACTTCCCTTGAGGCTCAGTTGGTAAAGAATCCACCTGTAAGGCAAGAGACCTGGGTTCAATCCCTGGGTTGGGAAGATTCCCTGGAGAAGGGAAAGGCTACTCACACAAGTATTCTGGCCTGGAGAATTCCATGGTCCATAGTGTCACGGACAGTCAGACATGACTGAGTGACTTTCACTTTCATTTTTCCTTAAAGAACTCTGGGGCTAGCACTCGTTAAGTTGGTACTAGTTTGAAAATTGATCTTCCTTATGTTCTACTCAGATAACACTGAATTTGCAAGTGTAACTGGGGACAGGACATTTCACCATCTTCCAAGTCATCACATATATAATAATTTCCTTGTCTTTGTCCACTACGCTTGTGCCATATAGTTTTTTCATACAAAAATATTCTCTTAATTGGAAGTAAGTCTGTCCACTGTGTCTCCAATTTTATATTTTCTCTTCAATTTCATACCAATCTAATAATGACTGATCCAAAGGTGATCTTTCATGTCTGTGCTGTTTTACCACGGAAGAAAGTAGTATATCCCCTGGATCCTGCCTGATTTATTCTTTCTTGTTTATTAACTGCCGGGAGCCAGCACAAGAGATCCCACCCATGACAAGGTCATGTGGAGGAGACCTGACAGGCAAAGTGGATCAGGACTCAAGGGACTCCCTGGACCTGCTTGAGCATCTTCCCCAAACCAAAATCCGTCTGTCTATTGTTTACTATATTATGCCTTTCACCAACTCTTCTGACACTAACAGGGGGCTATCCCCGACCACCTTTCTCTGGAGAAAATCAACTTAGGGCTCTAATTGATAAGTCTCCTGGGCA
The DNA here is from genome assembly GCA_006408695.1 of Aepyceros melampus. Classification (NCBI taxonomy): domain Eukaryota; kingdom Metazoa; phylum Chordata; class Mammalia; order Artiodactyla; family Bovidae; genus Aepyceros; species Aepyceros melampus. Next base: position 32,825 of record SJXQ01003543.1, read on the forward strand.
TGAAAGGAGCATTTCAATTCAAACCCCCTGTTAGCATTCTAGCTTGCTTGGCAGGTTTATCCAGACTCTTGCAGCTACACATATGATTGTTTACAGCATCCAAACCATGAAATAGGAAGCCTAAGCATTCTAAAAATATACAGCCCTTCAAGAGGTGAAAAAGTTTTATTAAAATATACTGGTGAAGGGTTTCATTGTTGAGTCAATGCTTGCTGCCAAGTTCCCATATCCCTTATCCATTGTGTGCCTGGGAGTGCATTAGTTAATATAGTTGGAATGTAAGAAAAACAAGTAGTAGCCTTGGTATTAACCACATCAGACCTTTGAGCTAATAAGTTCTTTTTTAGTACTTTCTGAGGCTGACACAGATTAGAGGTATAAAGAAAGAAAAAGAAAAAAAAAAAAAAACACTTGAAGGGAAAATAAGTTTTCTGATTGACCTTTATCAAAAAAGGGTCATAAAATGTCAATAGGCCTCCAAGGCCAGAAGATAATGTACACAACATAAGATCCTTGTTTATGGGAAAAGTATGCAGAAAAAATCCTGGTTTTGATAAGGGCAAAACTGCTGGAATGTTTGAGCTGACTCTGCATGACTTTGCATCTTTCATTTTCCTCTCTGTACAAGTCAGGGTATAAAAGCTTTTTCTGAAAATAAAGTTATGGGCCTCGCTCACCAAAGCTTGGTCTCCCTGTGTCATTCTTTCACCAATCTGTTCATCCTGAGGGTATCCCTGGACTCTGCTGAGGCTGGACCTCAGCAATTAACAAGTGATGTTTTGCTTTCATCTGCATCATATGTGGATAAAAAGTTTAAGTCTTCTTTTCAGATTTGTCTTTATCTTTCAAATCTTGATGTCTGTTGTGTCTTGCCTTGACTGATCACAGCTAACTGTGTTATTCTTCAATGGGATGCAGAGCAGTCCACAAACCCACTCATCTCCAAGCCTGAAGAACTCCACATCCCCTCCATGGTGCCTTACAGGATACTGCCAAGTTCTACCTTGAAGGGGCAGCTGGGAGACATAACTAAGAGGGCTCTGAGACTAGACTGCACATCTGCCTATTTCCTGACCCACCAAGGCACCATCTTAGGCTGTCTAGGGACAAATATATGACTTAATCTGAATATATACATATATGTTGCTTTATTCTGCATATGAGGGCTTCCCTGATGGAGAACCCAGTAAAGAACCTGCTTGCCAATGAAGTAGACACAAGAGACTGTGAGTTTAATCTTTCGGTCAGGAGAAGGAAATGGCAACCCGCTCCAGTATTCTTGCCTGAAAATTCCATGGACAGAGAAGCCTGGCAGGCTACAGTCCATGGGGTGGCAAAGAGTCAGTCATGACTGAGCATGCATACACACATACACACACACAGACACACACACACATTCTGCTTATGAAGCTACACACACACACATTCTGCTTATGAAGCTAATGTAGAAGTGCATTTTGCAAGCTTGGTGCTAACACTTGTTCTTCTCTTCATGGGCCAGCAGACCAATCTTTGTTTTTTAGGAAAGAGAACAAAGAATGAGGCCAAATGAAGCCAGGCTTGGGAAGGGCCAGAAATTGTAGGGAATTTTTTAATTGTGAGAAGAAAATTATCTGATCTAGACACAGAAAGATCTGTTATCACCACATGCAAACTCTCCCAGGCAGTGAAATGTGTCTGTAGCAGGAAAGGTTTCCTGATTTTATCGTGTTTTCACAATTAAAGACTGTTACAGTGAGTGCACAGCATGTGGCCAGGAACCAGATAAAAGCACAACATCAAGAGCTCTGGGTAGATTGGGTACTTGCATGTTTGAATAATTTGTACATTTTTGAGGGGGCTACTCAGGAACAGATACTTTACCTCTGGCTGTATTTTCTAATGTCTTGCTCTGAACTGAGACTGCTTTCTGTCTCTATAAGGTTTAGCAGATTGATCAGAAATCATGCTGTGGCTTCCAGATGCAATGTTTTCAGTGGTACCTGTGCGAGGGGAGGTCTGTTTACGCCAGACTCACTGACTGAGAGCTGGAGAACTTGTGGGCGTCTGTATTGCCTCAACAAGCTTGTTTAACTTTACAAAGTAGTTTAATAAGGCAAAGTTCATTTGTTTTCCCTTCTGCAATTGAGTCTTTGAAATAAACTTGGAAGTAGCATCCTCAAACTTCCTCTGTTATGTTAAAAACTTCATATCAATTCTGCTGTATTAAGAAGATCTAAAAGCAACCTGTTTTCTTCTCTTTTGGTGTGTGTGTAGTTGGTGGTTCTGCACAGCAGAATTGCAGTTGACAGTTAACTATTTTAGAAATTCTGGCTACTGGGACTTTCCTGGTGGCACCAGTGGCTAAAAATCTGCCTGCTGATGTGAGGGACACAGGTTTATCCCTGGTCCAGAAAGACTGCTTATGCCTCAGAGCCCCTAAGCCTGTGCACTGCAAATACCAAAGCCCGCGTGGCCTAGAGCCCATGCTAGGCCGGCACATGCAAACTAGAGAGTAGGTCCCACTCACCGCTGGCAGAGAAAGCCCAGGAGCAGCAGCCGAAAAGCCTGTGTTCTGCTGGGAAGACCCAGGACCATCAAAATAGGAAGAAAGAAAGAAAGAGAAATTCTGGCTACCAAAACCAAAATGCAGCCTCTACAGCAGGCTTCTCTGCCCATCTCCCCGTAGATGGGTAGAGCCCCCATGTCCTGGCCACATGACTGTCGCTGGAGCTACCATGCAAAGTGGTCAACCTTCCCTGTCAGCAGCTTCTGCTCCAGCACTGTAGTTGGCTCCCTGTTGTGTCCAGTCATTGATGTAAGAGAGAGCAGAAAGCCTCCTTTGCTCTCATTTTCACTTGTTTGTTTTGGTGCTTTGTTTTGTCTTAATTAGAAACCCAGGAAGTCACAGTCAATTCTCTGCAGGTGGCAAGCCTGGGCAGCTCTGGCAATGCCCCCTGGAACTCCTGCTGGTGAAGCAGGTGGGACTGAGGCAGGCAGAGTCCAGGTGAAGAGGAGCAGGTGAGGCACCCTTCTAGAATAAAATGCAGAAATAACATAAAATATAAACAGAACAAAACTCTGGAGTTTTCCTCTGCCTAGTAACATGCCCCGTTTATGGGAATAAAAATATCTAGAAGACAAGAACAAGCAGAGAGAAAAATAAGGGAAAATCAATGGCAGAAAACTGCAGGGAGGAAGGATGGGGCTGGGCAGGCGTAAGGTTGCGCGGCAGCTTCTGCCCACAAGCTGGGAGGTGCTTCCGGTCAGGCCTCTCTGAGGACGGTGGTCCTGCTGGGGGACAGGCGTGGCATGGGGCAGCCAAACGGCCCTGCAGACGTCAGGTGTCAGGTGGAGGAGTGCCCCTTCCTTACTTGCCCCTCTCCCCCTTCCCTACTCTGGACTGGGTCCTTTGTGTCCTAGGAACCAGCCCTCCAAGTGCCCTGAACAGGAGGCAGCACCTGGGGAAACAAACGAGGCTCCAGGAACACCATAGGGTCTTTACCTGAAGGATGGACACAGTTCTGAGATACTCATCAGCCTGTGGCAGGTTTTGACAAATGCAGTTTGAGACCCCTCCTCTCAGGGCTTCCGCTTGAGCTGGAGGGGACCTGGGGAGCCCAGGATTCCCGGGGGGAAAGCTTGGCAGGCTTCTTCTCTGTAGTGTCGATTATAATTTTAATGCACAGGCTTGTAATTCTACACCCTTGGCTGATGAATCCTGTGGGTAAAATCCCAGCACATCTCTTTTAAGATATCTATTTTCCCTGGCTTATGTTTGCTTTTTTTTTCCCTCCCTTTTTCTGGATTCTGTCGAAGAGTTCTCTTAAAATTAACTCTGAGAGGAAAAAAAAAAGTTGTAAAGCCGTTATCTAAATGTGTTATAGATCCAATTGCAATTTCTTTGAGGCAGATGGAGTGAAGCAAAAAGGTAATTAACTGCAGCATAATTGAGGTGTTGTAACAAAGAGGAATTTGTGAAACAGTGGAAAATTGATTTTTATTGACTGCACCTATCCATGAGTTCCTGAGCTCCATTTCCCTCAGAAAAGTCTGCGTAGTGTTTAGCATCTCTGTTGTAACTCATTGCTTCTTGGGGATGTATTCCATTCATGAAGTCTTCTTCTGGGCTCTTGGGACATTTAAGATAGTTGTCATGATGGAGAGTGGGGGTGAGGTTTGATGAGGATCTGCAGCACAGAAGAAGCATCAGTTGAGTTCAGTTCAGTTCAGTCGCTCAGTCGTGTCCAGCTCTGCGACCCCACGAATCGCAGCATGCCAGGCCTCCCTGTCCGTCACCAACTCCCAGAGTTCACCCAAAGCACAGGGAATGTTTAAAACTCTTTGTCTAGTGGGGACATTCATCTGTTTGGGCTAGCACTGTGAGGTCTTGACTTGTATCTCCAGCTGTCCCCACTTTACCTTCTTGTGAGTGGATGGACTTGCGGGGCCCAGTGGGCTTCCTGTTCTATTCTAGTTCCTAACTATTTACAGGATGGTGTAAACAACTTTGTCCCACTTGTGGCACTAAATGTCAAACATGAGGAAGCCATCACCACTACAGGATGCCTGCTTCTTAACTCAGGGCTCTGTTCCCAGCAGTCAGACCTGGATCCCCGGTGGATGGTGACAACACGCCTGCCATCACACCCAAGTCCACCAAGTGTGAGCAAGTATGATTCATTTCCACCCATGTGTTAGAGGTTGAATATAGATCCCAGATCTCAGGGAGGTTAGTCATCAGCTCCGATTTGTTAATTCAACTAATAAACAACTGTTGACTCTTTACGGCCTTGGAGTTATGTTCAGTGATGGGGATAAATGATGGGGAAGAAATTAAGCTTCTTTTCCTGCATGCAAAACCCCCAAACAAATGGATGGCACTCTGATTCCAGGAGAGATATCTCATTGCATCATAGCTTAATATATAATGAGGCAATTTATTCTTTTTTTAAATTCATCAAGACTTTAATAATTTAATGGTCTGCTTTTTAGCAGGTGATGTGTTGCCTAATTACCTACTGTTCTGCTTTATTTTTCCAAACTGATGTCTCTCAAGGAATACTTGATGACTGACTCTGATTGAATGTAGTGGTCCTGATGTTTCAGACTTCTTTGGTTCATTCCTTTAGAGCTACATTTCAGTTTCCACCTTTCCCTCTGCCCAGAAAGGCTGAGCTAAAGTGTTTCATTTTCTACCTCAGGCAGTGGGAATCCTGACATAGGATCAGAAGGAAAAAGAAAAGTGAATCCAGATTGTTATTTCTTTAGCTTCCTCCTCATGGGCTGGCCTCAGGTTCTGGTAATCATTCCTTTTATCTCTCCTTTGATGGCTATGTGAAATTCAAATTAACTTGACTATTAACTTATAGACAGAAAACAATTCTAGGTGGATTGTAAAGCCAAAAGTGAAAAACAAAAAGGCTTTCCAAGATAAAATAGACAAATAACCTCATGAACTTTGGAAAGGCAATGATTCCTTTAGGAGGATTCAAAAGTATAACCTGAAAAGAAAGTTATTGGAGACTATTACTACATTAAAATTATACTCTTTCTTTGAGAGTAGACACAGATAAGAGAGAGAAAAATCAAGTTGTACTCAGGTAAGATATTTGCAATACATACAGCAGAGGACTGGGATCCAGGATACATAAATAATCTATAATCACAGGAACAAAAAAGAAAAACCACACAGTGCAGTGGAAAACTACTCAGGAGAAGTGATGCTTTGTAAATAACTCATCCATATAAACAAGAAAAATTATTTTTAAAGTATCTGATCTATGTCTTTAGTAATAAAAGCAAATTAAAATTAAGTTTACAAAACAATGACACTATGCACTCTGAAGATGATTAAGAAAATACATGCCGATACTAAATGCTTGGTAAGTGTGTAGATCAGTGAGAATCCAAAGTCCTGTTGGTAGAAACGTAACTTTGTACAATAATTTTGTACACAATCAGTCATCATTTACTAACCTTGAACGTACATAAAGCCTGTGACCCAGGGATTTCAATCCTAAGTATTTTCAAAGCAGAATATATTAACATGTACACCAAGGAAAATAAATAATCTTCATAGGAGCAATATTTATAGTAACCTCCACAAATTTGAAAACAACTCAAATGTACTTCAACAGTAGATTGAATGTACAGAATGACATTTTCGTTAACTAGATGTTTCAGAGCAATGGAAACCAATGAACTGGAGACCCATACAACTTAGAAGAATCTCACAGTTTTGAAGGGAGATACAAAACAGTGCATGCAGAGCTCCTCTGATTATATGAATTTCAAAGCAGGCCAAGCTATCGGATACCAGGTAGTGGTTTTTCAGGAGTGCTATTCTTAAAAAAAAAAAATAATAATAATAATAAAATAAAAGATTAAAAATAATCACACTGCTTGTATGGAGGTTTTCACTTGGAGGAGCTTTGAGAAGCTGATAGGGACTCGACTTGGATTTCAGTTGCAAAGCTAGTGCAGAGTGACACAGACCAGCACACAAAAGGATTTCAAAAGGAAGAACACACCCTGGGGGCCCCCTGTGCTTGGCTGCTTGGTCGTGTTGAACTCTTTGCAACCCCATGGACTGTAGCCTGCCAGGCTCCTCTCTCTATGGGATTCCCCAGGCAAGAACACTGGAGTGGGTTGCTACTTCTTTCTCCAGAGGGCAGCCTCTATACCAGCACTAACAGACTCTCCTTATCTTTCCAGGCCTCTGAATTCAGAGCCGCTAGTGGAACGGGACCATTAACACTACCTTTCTCAAGAGCCATTAAAATGTGCAGCCTTGTGCAGTAATAGTCATGTCCTAAGTGTTTAGTCTGAGGACCTAGAAGTGATGCTTATTGAGGTGACATCTCTTTGTAAGATGTTCCCTCTTTCTCCCACTGCCTGGCATTTCTCACCAAGTGCACCTCCAGCCCTGGCGAGGTCCCCTCCATGAGCGTCACCAGTGCACTCCAGTGCAACGGACACTCGAACTCCACCTCTCACCTTTGAAGTTCCATAGCAGTGACTCTGGATGAACTCACGTAGGCAGTTCTTTATTCTGTAAGATTTTACACAGTTGACTTTTGAACGTCTTTCTTCATCTCCTCAAAGGATGAAAAGCTGCCCTAAGGTGAGAGCCTTGCCTTATGCTTCTCCTTTCTCACTTGTTTCACTTAGCATGATGCTGACTACAAAGAAGTTGTCAGTAATAACGTCCTTGAAGATCTATTGATGGAGAAATGTCCATGGACCCTGATAATTAACTAAAATCAAAAACCTGAGACTGAGTCTTCCTCACAGTGGAAAGAATATAATCATATTCAATGAGGTTTTTTTCCTCCAATGAGGTATTACTGTCTGATCAGGCTATTTGGAAATGAAGGTTTATGGGTTTAGCAAATAGTTTTATAATGGGGTTTCATACTGTTTATTACAGTGTACTTTTTACAGTGGCATTATATGGCTTTTAAAACCTTCATAAGTACTTCCTTTTTCCAGTGTTGTTAAAGGAAAAAAAAAAACTCTGTAAGCATATTTCAAGTAATATATTCTCTCCTTTGCTCCTGCCATGCCTCCTATAAATAGAAAACTCAGAATATTTCTGCCAATTTCCTGTATCCGGGCCCTCCACTAGCAAACTTCTCTTGCTAAAGTAGATTAAACTACTTTTCTTTAATGTTGGCAGTTGAGGGTGAGTCAGCGTAATTATTCTCCATTTTCCTCCAAATAACATTCTCTTTAGAAAATAAATTTAAAAGATGTAATCAGTTAAGGTCACTGTGGACTATATGCACTCATACACTGATCTTTCTCCCAGGCCCGAGTCAGGGGAGTCTTGGCACAGTCTGACCACTTCTGGAGTCAGCCCCCAAGACCAGGTGCATGAAGATCCGAAGTTGTTGTCCTGCAGGTGGATGATGGATCAGAGCTGAGGTTGCCTTATTCAGAAGACAAGGAGTGATAATCCTGGGTGGGCGAGGTGGGTCACCATGCTATCATCTATGAAGACTCCAGGCCCCTAAGGAAGCTTCTAGACCTGCTCTCTGTGTGCTGCTAGTTCCACAAAAGAAGAACAGATTTGTGGATTCTACTGTCTGTTGCATGGCTACCCTAGAGCAACCCCATCAAACATTTGGATACAAGAAGACCATTTTAGTGATACTTTTCTACAGAGCAGACTAATTCCAAAGGAGGACTAACCTATGAATTTCTACTTTTTATTAAAATTTTTCTGTTCTGCCAACTTATTCATTCTTCTGTAATATCCCTCAGAGAGAGACTGAAGGAATAAAAAAAATGTAAACTGGAAATAGTCATATTGTGTGTTGAACATAATCCTCACAACAATCTACCATTTTAAAAAACGCCCATCTTTGAGAGAAGCTACATAGTAATTCGTGTAATTTAAATCAGAACCTATGTTTTCTGATGTAAAACCTCAGGATTATCCTCATGCTCTCTTCTTAGGATGCAGAGCAATTGACGTGTTGTGTATTAGGATGCGTGGTGAAGAGCTGGGATGGGGAGTGGAGGACAATGGGTGGAAGGAAAGAATATCGATGAGTAGAGTTATTAGGCTCAGGAGTTTAAGTTCAAAGCAATAATTACAAGCCATTTACTTTGTCCGCTCTGACCACTCCCCTTTTTAAGGTGCTTCTTTCTTGTGACACAGTGAAAAGGTGAGAGCTGGTAGATGAGGTGATGGTCCTAAACCCTCAGGAAAGACAGGGCTTCTCCTTTGATGGACTTCGATGTCATCTTTGCTCATCTCTTCCGTCCAACTAAGACAGAACATTTTATGAGCCTGGGGGAGTAAAAATCAGAATTCCATTATCCACTGTGGGGAGAGTCAGAGCTCTGCTGGATGGCCGCACGTGGCGCTAAGCCCCCATCTCACTCCCTGTGGTTTGCGTTGGTTCTTTGCCCTTCGACACCACACTGTGCTCTGTGCTCCCGACTTCCTTGGGCTGCGTCAGCTGAGCTTCCCTGAATTGTGGGCTCCAGCAGGAAACTGGAGTAGGAGGAGACGTAGCTGTTCACCCCCTGGCAGCCTCCCATCTGAGAGATTAATGGGACCTTCCCTTGTCTCCCAAAGCCACAGCTCCACAAGGTGTCTCTTGCTTTAACTACAACTCTTCCTTATCATTCCCTTGTCCCTTCCGCTCTGGGGGATATAATGCTTTCTTCCGTAGTTTATCTCTGGAAACTTAGATGTCTCCTGTGGGTTTCCTATGACCTCGCTTCCCTGGCAAATAGTCCCTTCATTAAAGCCCTTTCGGTTACATCTGTGAGTGTGCTTCACCTTCCCGTGAGGACCACACATCTGCCATGATGAATTTAATTGCCAGTCCCTCATTAGTTTGTTAACTGACAAAACATATTTCTCAACAAAGGACTGTATCTCAAACTCTGTATTAAAATTAACAGTAACAAGAACTGACATTTATTGAGCATGTCCCCCAGGCTAGACTCTTCTCTGGCACTCTCCATTTAATGTGATGAATCATGTCAATGACCCCTTGTGGTGAGGGTATTAGTTAGGATACACTAGGGTTTGTTGCATTAAAAGAATAAATAAATCCCAAACCTCAGAGAGGTGATCACAACAGAGATTTATTGCCTGGTGACATGATAATTCTCTTTTAAAAAAAAGTTCTTAACAGAGATGCATGTCATTTGTGAGCACACACACAATTATTCCATAATCATGATCTATACTTTCAGTCTGATTTTGAGTATCTTAGTCATTTCAGGACAAAGTATAACAGAGTATCATAGACTGGGTGGGTTTTCAGCAATAGACATTTATTTCTCACAATGCTGGGGCTGGGGAAGTCCAAGAACAAGTCACCAGCAGGTTCAGTGTTGGAGGAGAGCCCGGTTATTGGTTGGTCGGTGACCATCTTTTCCGTGTGTCCTCACATGGAAGAAGGAGTAGGGAGCTCCCTGGAGTCTCCTTTATCCAGACTCCAACCCCTTCCTGGGGGCTCAACCCAGTGCTTCCCAAAGACCCCGCCTTCCAGTACTACCACCTTGTGGTTTCCAGTGTCAGCCTTGGAACCTGGGGGCCAGGCATACATACTTTTTGTCTGTAACATGAAGTCGAAGTTGAAGAAGTGAAAATAAAACATGTCTAGTGTAAAGAATCTCTAGATATTAAAAAAAAATAATAAGAGTTTTCTTGTATAGACACTGAGAGAATAGATTCGTATTTGTGATTTATGCCCTATGCCTCCAAGACTGTCTTGCATTGAACCTGTGTTGGAAGATGTCTGTTAAAATCTCTGAGCTAATTACAGCTGACCTTAAGGCAATTCTTCAGAATAAAAGTGTAGCTATACCTCCAGGTAGGATAAGCATTCATTTCATGATATTCTTTCCTGACCACATTAAGTTGATTTAAAGTAGGAAATAAAATATTGCTGAGGGCAAATATCCAAAGTCAATCTTTTGAATGGTCTACCCTCAGTGGTCATAAGACACAGGAGACTGAGCAGGAACAAATCTGGAGATGGACATCTAATAAAAAGTTTGAAAAGGCTCTGTGGCTTAGGTTGACTAAAATAATGGAGTAATTTAAAATTTTCACATGAAAACTACAAAAAAAGGGGGAAAAACTAACCTGAAACTTTTAGATCTAGTGAATATATTGTCAGATTTGAAATAAAGAAATATAGGGACTTTCCTGGTGGTCCAGTGGTTAAGCCTTCACTTTCCAATGTAGGGGTATGGGTTCAATCTGTGGTTTAGGAGCTAAGATTCCACATGTCTACAGCCAAAAAACCAAAACATAAAGCAGAAGCAGTATTGTAACAAATTCAATAGAGACTGTAAAATGCTAAAAATAAAATAAACTTAGAAAAAGAAATATGATGACAGTAATTCTAAGAAAAAGTAATCTTAAAATATACCTGGAAGTCTTTTAGAGTAATTAAAGGAATATATTTATGTTATGAAAGTCCACTAATTTACTAGTTTTAAACTTCATGATAAAAGATTTTAAGAAAGCAGCCAATGTTTTGAGTTAGGGAGAATTTCGGATTATATGCTGCCAAATTTTACTGTTTGGAAAACTGGTAGTGAAGGGGGAAGCTGGCAAAGAAATTTTAACTGAAAAATAATAATCTGAATTTTATTTATCAGGGTGGAGTCAGAAGTAGTTAAATCATCTTTGTAATAAGAAATAGTTCAACTTGTGCTTTTAAGAGGTGGATTAGAGGTTAAGAACAGTGACTTTTAAAAAACTTATTTTGGCTGCACCGGCTGTTAATTGCAGCATGTGCCATCTAGTTCCCCGACCAGGGGTTGAACTCAAGCCCTGTGCATTGGGAGCACAGTCTTAACCACGGGCCCAGCAGGGAAGTATTCAGGAACACTCGATAAGAAGTCACTTTCATTACTACTCTCACCACGGAGAACCACCACGACCATCCTTAGCATCATCTTCATCACCATGCCAACAGAACTCATCTGGGGTAAAAGGAATAAAGGACGTCATCTCCAGGTAACCTTTCACACTGCCGTGTACCTACTCACCACTTTCCCGCTTCCCTGGGATCCAGCGCCTAGCTGTGCACATATGAAACGCTCCCACGCACCTGCGTGTCTCCTGCACTTCTGTACGCATGCTTTAAAGTACTAGAACTAGGTGATGAGTCCAAAGATACAAAATCTATCCAACTTTTTTCAAATAAAACAAAAGCTTTATAATAAAAAAAATAATAAAGTGTGGAGAGGACTGTGCTTTTGCATGTCCATCCCCAGCATCAAGCTCAGAGCTGAATACACTAAATATTCACTGTGCAAATTTACTAAGCACTCAGTTATTAATACAAAGTAAAAATCATTCTACAATGTTCTAAAGACATAATTTTGTTTCCTCAGACGCCACACTTGTATTAACGTTTCACTTAAAAATACTTTATAACCTTAAAAGTATAAAGCCGGTCTTGTTTCCAGCTGCCACCTTACTTGTCTTAAATCTCACTTCTGAAATAGCTCACATTTCTACCCCGCTCTCTATGTCCCCTACATTGACTTGGTGAAAGACCTTATAAGCAGTTTTCTTATTTTCCTAAAAGCCTCTCGATTAGTCTTCCTTAAGCCTGGATTTTCCCTTTTCAATTCTGCTGCCAAAGTAATTTTTCAAAAGTAGTGAAATAATTCTGTCATTCCTAGAATCAAAATTATTCAATGGAATTTCATTGACTTTGGGGTAAAGTGCAAAGTCCTCAGAGCCTCAGTAACTTTCTACCCAAAGCATCCACAGTTCTTTTCAACACCCAACATCCTGGTCACTGGGCAAGCATCAGTGAGCCACCTGCTATGCAGATGGCAGTTGTGACAACTAGTGCAAAGATGCATACACCCCTGGCTCTTACCCACTAGACCACAGTGATGATCCCCAGATTGTGACAACCAGAAACACCTCCAAATGTTACTCTCTGTCCTCTGGTGGAGTGTGGAGTGGAGCGGAATCATCCCTGTTAAGAGCTAGTGCTCCAGAGAGACCTTCCCCAGCCGTTAGCAGAGTCCTTATTAAGTTTCTTTTTTTTTTTTTTTCATTATTTTTCCCCCAATTTGGAAGATTCCCTGGATTCAGGGTTGAAATGCTGACCTTTCGGAGAATCCGTGAAAGCAGAAACACTTTCTTAGCTATACAGACCAGACTGTCAGCCAGGAGGTTTGCAATTTGGGGGCCCTTTGGCCATTCTCAGACAAAACCTTTAGCAAAGCTTTTGTTGATAAGAAGATAACATTTCAGTCTTCTTGTATCTGGTATCATCAGTTATGAAAGTGATCTCGGATCACCCAGCAGTGTTCTTCCTTTGATTTGTTCCATTTTCCATTTTACTGGCCTCTGTTTTTCTGTTCTTAATGAAGTGTTTTTATTTTTGCCCAATATCATAGAAGAGATGGTGCGTACCACAGATTACTGTGGTTTTCTATTCAGACATTTCAGTCATTTTTGAAGGCAGGAACTTGAGTCTTAGATTGACTCTGTGCTTATTACTTTTAGAAGCTGAAAGGGAAACACTGTTGAGGGAAACCATGCAGTTGACCAAACCAAATTTTTCCATTCTCAATTCCAGTGGCTCATTCAAAATAATGCATCTAGAAGCATTTTTTCTCAAACTGAGTGTAACTAAAATTAGCTGCCTAATGACTAATCATTTTGAAATATAACCCTTCAAAATACTTGTGTGCCCTTTGTGAAAGGTGTTTGTTTTATATTTTGTGAATCTGTTTTGAACCTTTTAAGGAATTTTTAGGCAATTGACTTAAGAGGTTTTTTTTTTTTTTCCACAATGCCACATGATTCTTTATATTTATATGGTGATGGTATTCTAAGATATCATTTTTTGTTTACAATCTAGTATTTACTTTCTAAATAGAAATACTAAAAATAAAACCAGTGAAGGTTAGTGAAATTATGACCCAGCCATCTCACTTAGTAATTTTTGCTGTCAATATATTACTGCTTCACTAAATAAAAGACACTGAAAATTGAAGTGGTAAATATATATACTGGAAATATATAGTTATGGAAGGAAAAAATAACAAAAAAGTGGCTTGTACATGCACAGAAAGCATCTATTATAAACCCAGATTTAAATGACCAGATGAATACTCACGTGGTACTCCAGTGGTTAAGAATTCGCCTCCCAGTGCAGGAGATGCAAGTTCATTCCCTGGTAGGAGAACTAAGATCCCAAGAGCAACTAAGCCCATGCACCGCAGCTAGAGAGTCTGAGCACAGCAACCAGAATCCTGCAGGACTCACTAAAGATCCTGCATGCTGCAACTGAGACCCGACACAACCAAAAAGAGAGCAGATTAAAAGAGAGAGAGAAGCACAAATGAACATAAATAGATAATGAGGTGGCTTGTCTTCATTTGTTTAATATTTAATAGGAGCAAAATACAGAAAAAAATATTATTTTATAACCAAGAAGAGAACAGTGAACTAATTTCTTGGCATCCAATGACGGGGTATTACAAGTGATTATATTGTCTTTCTCTTTCTCACTAATACCATGAACTTGTATATTACCTTTCTCTTATCTCACTAATACCACGAACTTGTATTTAGACCTCTTACTACCGTCTATATGCCATGGCGCATAGTAGAGTGATACCCAAAGCATGAGAACATTATGGTCATTTGCCCTCGGAGGCACAAGCATGATCTGGCAGTGTGCTGAGCTATAAAATAATCTGTAAGGGGCAAGAAAGTCACAGTAATACAGGGCAGTGAAACAAAGTTTTGGAAAATGTAAGGAAAGACACAGCAAAATTAAATCAAAGCTAATCAGATTTAATAGAAATTTCAAAGAATGGTTTAGACACCTGTGAAACAAAGTAAAGAAGAGGGGTTTGGCTATGAAAGAGACGGCTCTCTGGACTGACGCTGAAGCTACCGTAATTAAAGCCACAGGAAACAGTCACTGGGACGGCCAGATGGACAGAGGAACAAAACCAGGGTCTCAAATACACAAATGCGTGCACACACACACACACACACACACATGTAGTCACATGCCACGTGTACCACAGACACTCAGAGAGACACAGACACGCACATGCACACCACATGCACCCCCCCACAAACACGAACATCCACATACACCACACACGAGCATGCACACACACAACCACATTTACCACACACACCACAGACACACACAAGGGCATGCACAGACACCACATACACATGCACACACAAGAGCAGGCACACACACACCACACATACCACACACACCACAGACACACACAAGAACACACACACACACCACCACATCGCACACACACCACACTCACACACACCACATACACATATACACACACAAGAGCATGCATACACATGCCACACATACCACAGACACCACAGACACACACAAGAACATGCACACACACCACACACGCACACAAGAACATGCACACACATGCACACACAAGAACATGCATGCACACCACACACATGTACACACAAGAACATGCACACACACACACACCACACACACACAAGAACATGCACACACACCAACACATGTACACACAAGAACATGCACACACACACACCACACACACACACAAGAACATGCACACACACCACACACACATAAACACACCCAAGAGCATGCGCACACATGCCACATATACCACACACACCACAGACGCACACAAGGGCATGCATGCACAGAAGTGGCATCGATGGTTTTTTCCCCAGCCTGACAGGCCTCTCTCCCATCTTGAATTCTTCTTGATCTCTTAATATTAGATTTTCTAGTCCTCAGGAAACGCCTATCTAGAATTTCTCTGACCATTCCCTCATTTTAATTCCTTTTCCCTGCCAATGCCTTTCTCTCTTCTAACTCCAATCCTGCTGGTTGGTCTTGGGCCTTCAGACTGTCAAATCCTTCTGCATCCTCTGTTCTCCATTTGTGTGTCTAATAAGGATATAAAACATATCCAGATAAACTCCTGCTCTCCACCTCCAAACTCCTGTCCCTCTTCCATAGTTTTCCTTTATAACAAAGAGCAGCATTATTCATCCATGAACACAAGAGAAAATCTCAGGAATGTTCTCAGCTTTCAGATTATGGAATTGTAAGCAGTAATTAAAACCAAACGAATCAGATCAAGAGGCATCAATATGTACAACATGTAAATGAGTTATTGGGGTTTTAAAAACACAGAATGATTTGTACAATATGCTACAATGTACACAATTTTTAAAACACACTTTAATAATATATAGTGCTTTAAGAGTATAAATATGCCATTTAGCAATTTTTGAGTTTGCAACTTCTTCACAAAACTGAGGCTGAGTTGAGTTTGAGGCTGAGTTTGAATGAAACTTGAAACAGAGCTATGGTTTTGCTTCTTACGGAGAAGGCAATGGTACCCCACTCCAGTACTCTTTGCTTCTTAAAGATAATCTAAATCAAATATGGCAAAATGTGACTACATATTCAGCTGGCATGTTTGTAATTCACTTTTATTCAGCTTTCAATACTGGATTGCATGATGTAAATAAAGAATGCACAGCAAAGAAAGGGCACTGTAAAGGCCCTCTGTTCTCTGGGTCCTGAGAGGTCTTCCAGGGAATGAACTCTGTAGAACCAAAAGGTTTCCTGAGGGCAGACAAACTCAGAATTGGATCCCTTGTTTATTTAATGGTCTGCGATGTTATAAATATTTCATTGAACACCACTCAGGGAGGAAGCATTCTGAATGCATAATAAAATCAAATAAGAAATACTATGCAGGAAAATATTGCACAGGATAAGCCAGTGTTGGCTGTATAAGAGTAATATATCAAAACAGTAGTGGTGGTGGGCAGTGTGCTGGAGGGTAGAAAGTGTCAGCTCTCGGTTAGATGGAGGTACATCTTTATCTTTCAGTTTGCCTACAGGTAAATTATTTTCCTATTTTAACCTCAATGTTTGTAATTCCTGAGCACTTTTAAATTTTATGTAAGCATAAGTGTGTGTGTGTGTGTGTGTGTGTGTGTGTGTGTGTTACTCGATCAGTAATATCTGACTCTTTGCAACCCCATGGACTGTGGCTTCTCTGTCCATGGGATTCTCCAAGTAAGAATACTAGAGTGGGTTGCTATTCCCTTCTCTACAGGATCTCCCTGACCCAGGGACTGAACCTGAGTCTCCTTCATTGCAAGCAGATGCTTTACCATCTGAGCCACCAGGGAAGCCCATGTGAGCATGAGATCTGGTTAATAGCATATGGTCAAAAAATGCTGAGATTTTTAAAATTTTGCTAATTTCTATTTTAAATGCAGTTCTATCTATGCTTTCCATTCATTAAATGACATCAGGATGCTGTTCATTTAGAGAAGTCTAAAATTGTGGCTGGCAATAGCTAGTAGATTACTGCATTTTTCTACTAAGTATAACTTCTTAGGAGACATATTTGATAGTAGGTTTTCTATCCAGCATTGTTTTCATGAAATCTGCATTCATTCTTTCAAAATTCCACTGTTACATGTGAAACATCTAGGCAGAAATCTATCTGTCTGAAGTAACATTCTTGAAAGGATATTGTTTCATTGGTTTTCTCACTTTCTGCCTGCAATTCTGATGGGCATGATTTAGGCAGATGTTTATTACAACTCCCAGAAGCACTAGGATGATGAGAAAAGCAGTTTTGTGATGTGAATAAACCTATACAACTGAATGAAATTAGTATACATATTATTCTAGATCTAATTAATAAATGCATATATACAGTAATTACAAAGGCTGTTTGTCAAGGGTCCATTATAAACTTTCTGATTAGTTTATTAATCAGGACAGTTAACATGAGCTGATCTAAAAATAAAGAATCAGGACTTTATTACAGCAAAGTTAATGTCTCATTTAGCTTACATGCATGTGGGTAGGCAGCTCCCGTGGATGACAATGAGTGAAGATTCCTTCCACTCTTGTCTGATGCCATCTTGAAAACAGGGAGGAAGAGGTGTGGAAGCCATCTTCCACCCAGAGCTCCATGGGGCTCTGCTGCAGAACCCCACTCACTTCTGGCTTGCACACACACACACACACACTGGGTTCAGCCAGTGGGAGGCAGTGATGGGACGTCAGAGGGCAGGAGCAGAAAGGACATTTGATTACACATGCATGTATTCCTAGTAGCCACCTCCAGGCAGGAAGGGGTGATCTATAAGTGGCAGCTCTGGTCCCATGGCTTCATTAATAACGGGTTCCAATCTGACTGTTCTCTTTCCTTCTTAGGGCTGGGTGATGACAGCTCCTTGTTTATCTATCCCTCAGATGTTTCTCCATCACCTGTTGCTATCTTATCCTTGCCCACATTTCTGTAAGTGTCCACTCCATTTGATTATCTTCAGCTGAATGTCTGAGATGCATTTATGCTCTGCTGGATGCATTGGGCAACCTCATTTTCACTCACAAGCCATCATCCAGAGTGTATTCCAATGGCTCAGCCAAAGAGACTAGAATCATCATCCCTCTATGCCTTCAGGAAGGGAAAACTGGGTTCCTGAGCATCTACCTGTCCTTGCAACAATATGATTTTCAAAAGGGTCCTCCTGGGGACATATATATTTTGGTATATTAACATAGCTTAAATTTTAATAAATGTGTTAGTAACCAAACAGGGGGCTTCCCAGGTGGTACTAGTGGTAAAGAAACCACCTGCCAATACTGGAAATATGAGAGACTGCGGTTCTACCCCTGGATCAGGAATATCCCCTGGAGAAGGAAATGACAAACCCATGCCAGTATTCATGCCTGGAGAATCCTATGGACAGAGGAGAATCTCATGGACAGTAGGCTATAGTCCATAGGGTCGCAAAGAGCTGGACACGACTGAAGCAACTTAGCATGCACACAACCAAACAGGTTTGAGAAATTCCAAGCTAAAGAATTTCAAGGTATTTCTAATATTTTATTCAAAGCCTAGGAGAAATGTGATGTGCTGATGTGCAAAAACCAGACTCCAAGATTGAAATATTGTCTGCAAAATTTGCACTTTGGAAACCCATATTTTTCATGAAGCAGGTGATATGACCAAAATTCTTTTCTGAAAAGTGAGTTAGGGAAATGTTGTAATTCCTTCTCAGTAAGCAGCTGGTGGGTCTATCGGGACTGTGTCTAGGGGAATATTTTATGGTTTATCAAATCAAATTTCTCTTTTTCCGATATCTGCTCAATTTTTCCTATGCATCCTTCACTACTCTTCCCTGTATCATCTGCACTGGATTCTCACATTGCTTCATTTTTCAGCATATGAAGAAAGTTATAAGTTCCTACATTTACACTCAACATAATCTTTATCAATTATAATACATACTTTGAATTTTTCCAACATGCTCAACCAATTCTGTCTCTTCTTCAGTGATTAACTCATTTCTAGGCCACCAAGATGACCAAGAAAATTAGAATGAACATAATAATTTTAAAATAAGACCTTTATCACTTACTCAAGATCATCTAGAAAGATACTCTGTATTGAAGTCTTTCCAAATAGCTCAGAAGCTCAAGAATCAAAATCATATATGGTACCAAAATTGCAGCCACATTTTAGTAACATTTATTTAGATTGGGTACTTTAGTATTATTTTACATGTATTATCTCATTTAACACCTCAACAATCTTATAAGGTAAGTTCTAGTATTGCTCCCATTTTACAGAGTCACTTCCTATATTGAAGAAAGTGTTCTAGTAATATGGTTAATGGGCTTCCCTGCTAGTTCCGCTGGTAAGAAATTAGTGCAGGAGATGCTGGTTTGGTTTGATTCCTGGGTTGGGAAGACCCCCTGGAGAAGAGATAGGCTTACCCACTCCGGTATTCTTGCCTGGAGAATCCCCATGGCCAGAGGAGGCTGGTGGGGGACAGTCCACGGGTTGGCAAGGAGTCAGACATGCCTGAAGCAACTACGCACAGCACCACATGGTTAATAAACGGCAGAGCAGGAACTTATCACAGGCAAAGGCCTGCCTCCTGCAACACTACCGTGGGTGATGGGTGGGCTGGCACAGTCAGGAGGACAAAGAAACGTTTTTAAAACCCTCAAAGAAGACAAAGTGTATGTCTCAGGAATTAAAAAAAAAAAAAAAACAAGAGTGAAAAGGAAAACCAGCTGGAAGATAATGAACAAATGGAACAGGCAAGCAAACATTATAGTAATTTTAAACAATATTCACAGAGAAACTTGGAAACAAGGAGTTATACAGAAGAACCAGTTAGAGATAGAGATTTTTGATAAACATAAATATTTTAAAAAGAGCTCAAAGTACGGGTTGAGTAGCAAACATGACTTAGCTGAAATAAAATTAGTGAGCATGCAGACAGGGTCAACAACTCCACCGGAAATC
Organism: Aepyceros melampus; assembly: GCA_006408695.1. Lineage (NCBI taxonomy): Eukaryota > Metazoa > Chordata > Mammalia > Artiodactyla > Bovidae > Aepyceros > Aepyceros melampus. The sequence goes on from SJXQ01003543.1 coordinate 52,661, forward strand.
ATCAGTAATGGATAAAGGACAAAGAGAAAAGCTGAGAGCTAGGGTGGGCAAAAATAGAAGTATCTTATGCATTTAAAAGCAATTACAGTGTGTACATGTCTATTCCAAGCTGGAACTCTGTGCAATGCTATGTAACAATCTAAATGGGAAAATAATTTGAAAAAAAAAAAAAAAGATACATGTGTATGCAGAACTGAATCACTTTGCTGTACATTTGAAACTAACACATTATTAACCAACTATACTCCAATATAACACAAAAGGTTAAAATATATAATACTACAAAATGTTTGTAGCAAACATGACTTAGCTGAAATAAAATTAGTGAGCATGCAGACAGGGTCAACAACTCCACCGGAAATCATCAGTAATGGATAAAGGACAAAGAGAAAAGCTGAGAGCTAGGGTGGGCAAAAATAGAAGTATCTTATGCATTTAAAAGCAATTACAGTGTGTACATGTCTATTCCAAGCTGGAACTCTGTGCAATGCTATGTAACAATCTAAATGGGAAAATAATTTGAAAAAAAAAAAAAAAGATACATGTGTATGCAGAACTGAATCACTTTGCTGTACATTTGAAACTAACACATTATTAACCAACTATACTCCAATATAACACAAAAGGTTAAAATATATAATACTACAAAATGTTCCAAATATATAGAAAATCAAAATGAAAGGGCAAAGTTCAGAATACATAACAGAAGAGATAAAAGATATAATTAAATATAAACTTTAAGATGCAAATACATGAAATTTCAAGGAATGAGTATACCAGAAAATTGAAAAAAAAAAAAAAAAAAAACCAAAGCTTAGAATCAGTGCTGAGACAGGGTTATGAGTGCTAGTGGTATATGTTGGGGATGCCAGAGAGAGGGAAATAAGACAAAAGGGAAGAAAGCCAATGATTATTTCAGTTCAGTTCAATCATTCAGTCATGTCTGACTCTGCGATGCCAGGCCTCTCAGTCCATCACCAACTACTGGAGTTTACTCAAACTCATGTCCATTCAGTCAGTGATGCCATCCAGCCATCTCATCCTCTGTCATTCCCTTCTCCTCCTGGCCTCAATCTTTTCCAGCATCAAGGTCTTTTCCAATGAGTCAGTTCTTCTCATCAGGTGGCCTAAGTATTGGCCAGCATCAGTCCTTCCAATAAATATATAGGACTGATCTCCTTGAGGATGGACTGATTTGATCTCCTTGCATTCCAAGGGACTCTCAAGAGTCTTCTTCAACACAATAGTTCAAAAGCATCAATTCTTCAGTGCTCAGCTTTCTTTATAGTCCAACTCTCACATCCATACATGACTAGTGGAAAAACCATAGCTTTGACTAGACAGAAATCTGTTGGCAAAGTAATGTCTCTGCTTTTTAATACGCTGTCTAGATTGGTCATAACTTTTCTTCCAAGGAGCAAGAGTCTTTCAGTTTCATGGCTGCAGTCACCATCTGCAGTGATTTTGGATGTGACTATAATCTTCTTATTAATGTTGTTGTTTAGTTGCTAAGTTGTGTCAGACTCTTTGTGACCCCACGGACTGCAGCATGCCAGGCTTCCCTGTCCTTTGCTATTTCCCAGAACTTGCTCAAACTCACGTCCATCGAGTCAGTGATGCTATCCAAACATCTCATCCTCTGTTGTCCCTTCTCCTCATGCCCTCAATCTTTCCCAGCATCAGGGTCTTTTTCCAATGAGTCAGCTCTTTGCATCAGGTGGCCAAAGTATTGGAACTTCAGCTTCAGCATCAGTCCTTCCAATGAATATTCAGGACTGATTTCCTTGAGGATTGACTGGTTGGATCTCCTTGCAATCCAAGGGACTCTCAAAAGTCTTCTCCAGTACCGCAGTTCGAAAGCATCGATTCTTTGGCACTCAACCTTCTTTATGGTCCAGCTCTCACATCCATACATGACTACCGGATAAGCCATTGCTTTGACTATATGGGACTTTGTCAGAAAAGTGATGTCTCTACTTTCTAATACGTTGCCTAGGTTGTCATAGCTTTCCTTCCAAGGAGCAACCATCTTTTAATTTTATGGCTGCAGTCATCATCTGCAGTGATTTTGGAGCCCAAGAAAATAAAGTTTGTCACTGCTTCCACTTTTTCCCTTCTATTTGCCATGAAGTGATGGGACCAGAAGCCATGATCTTTGTTTTCTGAATCCTGAGTTTTAAACCAGCTTGAGGTATAAGCTTATCCAATGACTAAGCAATTTTACTTTTAGGTGTTTATCCAAGAGAAATGAAAGTGTCTGTTCACAAAATATTTGTATAGTAATATTCATAACAGCTTTTCCCATAATACCCAAAACTTCAAAAGACCAAATGTGAAGAAGGAATAAAAAATTGAAGTATATTAAACAATGCCTTTTAAAAATAAAAAGAGTATGCTACTGATACACACAATAATGTGAATGGATGTCAAAGACATTATGCTGAGTTAAATGAGGATCTGGGGGCCACATTGCTTGCTGGGGCCACACAGCAAGCTTTGGAAAGGGGTGGGGTTAGAAAGGCTCTGCCTTCATTGGAGTGGAGTGTGGGGTGCTCAGAGTTTCATAGGGTCATCCCTTACTGGTGAGTTTTAAGCATAAGATCAGGAAGCTGGGCACTAAAGGAATAAGTTATCCGGGTTACCCAGGGCTTCCTTTGAGGGGACCTTATGGTTTGAACAGCATGGCTCTTTATCCAGCTATTTAGTGAGTAGCTAGGTCAGGCAGCTGGCGATGCCTTGATTCCAGAGGGATGTATTTGAAGTGGATGTCTCGGCAATCAGAAGCTTATTGTTAGACACTTACATTATGATTTCAGAAAACCTTATTTCCAGGCACCTACAACTACATCATTTCCCCCATCTATGAATAGTTCTATATTTGTTGTGCAGTATTTTATAAAGTACTCTAAGAACTGTTACTTTGTACATTTTACAGATGAAGAAGCTGAAGCAAAGAGACAGGGAGGCGTTGGCCATGAACATAGGTCAAGCATGTGTCATAGTAGGGATTGAAGCCTGCTACCTGTCTCCTAACAGTTGCTGCGTGGGGAGAAGACTTTTTAAGTCACTCTAGAACTACAGGGGGAAAAAGAACAATTTTATTCAGCTAAGAGAAATGAGAAAACTTCAGAGAGAAGGTGACATATGGGCTTTTTATTCTCTTACATTTAATTTTCAAGGTAAATGAATCATGTTGCTCAGTCTTATGAACCCAATTCTGTGAACTCCAGAGATTTCATGAAGTGTCTGCAGAGACAGCTTGAGGGTGGGCTGGATTCCAAAGTGTGAGGGGGTGAGAGGGTGAGGGGTCTGGGCAGGGGAGGCTTAAACCAGAAGGTGGTTTAAGCCTGTTTCACACAGGAGAATACCTTACAAAATTAATTTTGAAAAGTGAATTTAAACTTATTTTTAAAACAACTGTCAACTTTAAAAAATGCAGAATGTGAGAGCTTCAAGTTAAGTTTTATTTGAGGCAAAATGAGGACTACAGCCCAGGAGGCAGCACCTCAGATAACTCTGAGAAACTGCTCCAAAGAGGCAAGGGGGACGGTAATTATATGTGTAATTTTGGTGAAGGGGGAGTTCATGCAATCAAGCACACATTTTTTGCAGAAGGGGTTCTGCTAGTCACGAGGAACAGTCGTCATTATGAAGGATTTTAGTGTTTTTCTAGATATGAGGAAATACAAAATTGGGCCCATAAAATCCGCTTCCAAAAATATACAACTATCTGAAGACCTGTCCCACCAATCTCCCCACCCCACCACCTGCCCAGAGCACAGAGCGCCTCGTTTCTGCTCTCTACCCTGAACTCCTTTCAGGGGGAGTTGAAAGTCAGCAGCTGTAGCAGCACATGATGAAAGCCTTGTAGAGGTGGAGGGCAAGTGCCCATCCACAATTGACACAACTGTTGAGACCCAAACAGCCATTTTATGATGAAAGTGACAAAGAGATTGAGTCAGCTAAGAAAATACAGTCTAAATAAATATAATCTCACTCTAGAGTCTGCATTAACTAGACTCAGATAAAATAAAAGCCCAGAGAAGGTGGATATCTTTAAAAGACATTGTAATGCATCATTTGATGTCTGCTTGTCCTTAAATTTTAGAGCAAACGACAAGATGTATATATCTGAGACCTAGGTAAATTGTCAGTTCTAATTAACTACACACTTTAGCATTTGGAGATTTTCAGATTGTTAAACAGTTATCAAAAGGCAACCAAATGGCTACAGAGTCAGAAAACTAGTTAGTGTAATATCATTGATAGAATAAATTATAATTATCTACATTTATGTAACTTCCTTGAGTCTAAGAAATGTTTTTCCTCATCTAATTTCAATTTTGGCAAAAAATGTCACCCAACATTTCAGTAAACAAAGGATATCAAGTCCATAAAGTCAGCAACCAGCACCGCCACCCCCAGCAGTGCACTCTCAGGGGATTCAGGATGGAAAAAGCAGGGTACTGATCCTAGATGGGCTTCCGAGGGGGCTCAGTGGTAAAGAATCTGCCTGCCAGTGCAGGGGGATGCAGAAGACTCCAGTACCATCCCTGGGCTGGGAAGATCCCCTGGGGAAAGAAATGGCAACCCACTCCAATATGCTTGTGGATAATCCTGTGGACAAAGGAGCCTGGCATGCCACAGTCTCTGGGGTCATAAAGAGTGGGGCCTGACTGGGTGACCGAATATCCTCACAAGGTTGACCCTAAGAGTTAAGGTGCATATCAGAGAATGATTTCAAAGAGCCCAGGCTCTTGCATCTTCCAAAAACATTAACATCATTAACTTGAAATGTGTGTTTTATGATGTTCTACCACAAGTTTCTTTTTATTTTGTTTTTTTTTTTTTGTTTGTTTGTTTGTTTGTTTTCAACCAAAAACTTCTCAGAGTATACCCTGGCTCCTCCTTTGTCTCTTTGGGACAGGACCTCACAGCTATCTGAGAGGTCTTTTCAAGGTCAGAGTCCTCAGTAAAGCCTGAATAAAATATATTTCTCAACTTGTCTGTTGTGCATTTTTTTGCTTCACATGTATGTCAAACTGTAAAGTCTGAGAATCTGTATGTATCTACATTTTACAGATTAGAAAATTAAAACAGAGAAATTGATGACGAGATTTAAGGTTAGAGGAGCCAGTTTCTAATTTCATATGCTGTGATCCTGTTATTGCCTCTGTACCATGCATCATATGTAGTTTTGATACCGAGTAAGATAAGGTAAGGCTTCTGTGTCTCCCATTTCTTGATTACAGGAAATATGCTTCATTCAGCCTCCATAACCTTCCATGGGTCCCAATGGGCAGAGCAGGTTCAAACATTTGCTAATGAAGGAAGAGAGGGCTTGCTGAGACAAGGGAAGAGAAGCTCAGAAACCATAGTGCAGCCTCAGAGGAGAGTCCTGGCTCCCATTCCAGTGAAATTGAAAGTAGCTCAGTCGTGTCCAACTCTTTGTGACCCCAGGGACTATACATATATACATATGTTAGTGTATATAAGTATACACAGATATGTATATATACTATATATATGGAATTCTCCAGGCCAGAATATTGGAGTGGGTAGCCTATCTTTTCTCCAGCGAATCTTCGTGACCCAGAAATTGATCCAGGGTCTCCTGCAGGCAGATTCTTCACCAACTGAGCCATCAGGGAAGCCCTCCCATTCAAGGGATACACACAGAAATATCTTCGAGCTATTTTGCAGATGCTGAAACTTCCACCAGGTGGGCGAAGGAACTGTATCCTGACCACCAGCACATAGACCCCAGACTGGAAGCAGAAGGTGGATGATGCCGACTCCCACTCACCTCATTACCAATCAGGCAGAAGAAAGTCCCTGAGGTGACCGCTCTCTGCTCCTTGAACACTATAAGACTCCTCATTATCCCCTCCATAGGAATCACACAGTTTTGAAGGAATTAGTCCACTGTGGCCCTGTTTGCCTGACAAAGCAATAAAGCTATTCTTTCCCACTTCACCCAAAAGTCTAACATTCAATTCACTGTCAGGGTCCACAGAACAGATTTGGCTTCAGTTTCTAAATCTTAAACAAGACATTGAATTAGACATCTTTATCCTCATTTTAAACATGAGCAAATGGGGCAACAGACTTTTTTTCCCTTAGGAATCCCATCAAGTGACAAAATGGGGATTCCAATTCTGGCTTATTGAAACCTAAAGCCAACTTTCTTTCCAGCACACACTCCACTATTTATTTTCAAATCAAGCTGACATTAACATCCATGCCTTGTTTTCAATGTGTTCAGAATGTCTTTCTATTCAACAAGTTTTTATTTAGATATCTAGATTGGAAGGCATCAAGGTTAAGCTGGAGATAAATGACATAAAAGTGAAGAATTAAGGCAACCAGCTCCTTGTATAAAAGCATGTGTTGTGTGTTTTCCTAACAGTTTCAGCTGGGTGACAGCTGACCTAGTAAGGCAGCAGTCTAAAGCACAACTCTATTTTACTTGATTTGGTAGTGTTGAAGTTAGAGTTTACCTTGAGGGAAACATGAAAAGGACTCAGTGCTTGACTGCTTTCTCTCCCTTCCCTAGCATCATCCCAAGCCCCACTGACTCTCTGCAGCCTGGACTTAATGGCTTAGAAGCCCAGCAAGTTAAAAGATATCACTTATCCCTGTATTCATCCGGGACAGTCAATTGAGATAGCAAAAGACTGGATTTTCTTTCTGGTTGAATTCTTGGTGATTTTTTAAGTACTAAATCATGCTCCAAGGCTAAACTCCAAAGTCTCTTCATTTTTATGTCCTCTTTGATTCCCCTAATGCAGAATTAATTGCTCCCTTTGTGTTTTTATAGTTCTTTGTTTATCTCCATAACAAAGGCTTCAAAGGGAATCCCAAGCCTTTGAGTGAAAGCTGCTGATGGGACTGTGGGAAAAGCAGAAGGCTGGATGGGAAAGGATCCTGAAGAAGGAAGACAGCTTCTGAAAAGGAGCAGTTGTGGGGGGGTCACAGGCATTCTGTCACATGAAGCAAAGAGAGGAAAGAGGGAGCAGTGACAAATAAGAATTCTATACAGTTCCGTTTGCACCAAAGAAGTAGTTGATGTTCCTAGGAGGGCTTCCTGGTATGTGAAGGATGATAAAGAGAACTGACATGGTTCCAGAGAGATGAGAGTGAATTGGACCTTGTACCACCAAGGACAATGGACGCAGCTGAGAACACAGAAGGCTGAGAGCAGGGTAGGGAGGCTCCAGACAAGGTCAGTGGTGAAAACATTCCTACTTCCCCTCAGCACCATGGGGTCATGCAGAACCTGAGAGACAAAGACCAGGAACTATTTGGTTTATGCCTCAGGGGTAGGCACTCACATCTGCATCAACAGACTCAGAATTGGATGGTGCTAGACATCCAGTTTAGTCACCTAAGATGAAGAGCCGACTCACTGGGAAAGACCCTGGTGCTGGGAAAGACTGAGTGCTGGAAGAAAGGGAGCGACAGAGGATGAGATGGTTGGATGGCATCACCAACTCAATAGACATGAGTCTGAGCAAACTCCAGGAGATGGTGAAGGACAGGGAAGCCTGGTGTGCTGCAGTTCATGGTGACTGAGAGACTGAAGAAGAACAGCAACAACACTCCAGCATGTTGGATCTGAGCTATGCAGTGATGGTTGGGATCCATATGCTTCCCTGGTGGCTCAGCTGGTTTAAAAATCCGTCTGCAAGGCAAGAGATCTGGGTTGGATCCCTGGGTTGGAAAGATCCCCTGGAGAAGGAAATGGCTAGCTACTCCAGTATTCTGGCCTGGAGAATTCATGGACTGATCAGTCTTTGGGGAAGCAAAGAATTGGACACGACTGAACGACTTTCATTCAAGGGACTTAAGGGATACATAGAAAGTGAGTTGATAGCCATTTGAAAATGTGTAAGTAGTGAATATGGGCTTTAGAGAAAACTTTCAGCCTATAGCACTATTATCTCTAGCTGTGTGATCTGAAAATAATGTTACTTAACTTCTCAGAGTCTGTAATTTATTCTTTGTAAAGTTGAGACAGAGGTTTATGTCAACAATACTTTTGTGAATAAAATAACAAATTTTGTACAACTGTTGTGGAGAGTTTTTACATTTGTTGCTGTTCAATCACTAAGCTGAGTCTGACTCTCTGCAACCCCATGGACTGCAGCATACCAGGCTTCCCTGTCCTTCACCATCTCCTAGAGTTTGCTCAAACTCATGTCCATTGAGCCACTGAGGCTATCCAACTGTTAGGTAGTTATAATAGGAAAAAAAGGAGCCCCAAATAGTGGTAACTAAAAGACAAAGAAAGGAAAAAGCCAGTGAAAATAGAACAAAGGAAAGTCTGAGGACCAGAGTGAGAACCTCGGGTGAAACAAACAACACTGGTGGCTAGCCCAATTTACATAGGACAGGCTCAGGGGGAGGAGAAAAAACATATGAGAAGAGGAGCCAAAATTGAGACTCTCTCTTCTTTTCTCTTCGCTTCTTTTGGGTTAGTCTGTCCTCTTGCCTCAAGAATGTATTTTCCTTTGTTTGCCAAATAAAACTGAGCTGTAACCAAGCTGTAACCCTGGTCTGCAGTTTAGACAGAGATGTAACCCAGCTGGAACATGGGTATGCCATTTAAACTGAGCTGTAACCGAGCCATAACACTTGGTCTGTCCATCACTTCAAATTTTTGCTCTGGAGAGACAGAACAAAAGAAATTACACACTCTCCTGACATCTCTGGTGCCGTTTCTTGGATTTAACCTGGCTGAAACAACATTGGTTCAGCTCCTGTGAGACAGAGGCCAAGCACAGCAGAAGCTCAGGCGTGGAAGCTGAATGAGAAGCAAACCCAGAGCAGAGCAACTAACAAGAATCCCAGCATTCTGGAAACCAAGACAGCAAAAACAAACTCAGCAGAAAGCTCAAGCAGCTCAGTCTCAGATTCGCTGAGATCTCTGGTTAAGGCAGGAGGTCCTTGCTCATATGGCTGGAAGGCCATATGGCTGAAAAAATCTTAATTCTTTTACAGTCTCTCATTTCTTGTTTCCCTGAAGCCCCTGCAAACAGGTGAGCAGAAGTCAGTGCAATTGAGAGGCTCTGGCTGGGGTTACACCCCAGTGTGTCCTGAGGGTTCCACTGTCTGCTGTAGTCCAGTAGCTGTTGCCCAAACAGGTGAGGCTTCTTCTGTCCTTAATCTCCTTTATGCCAAGGATCAAGCCAATGAAAACTGTGAGCACAGGTCAGGTATTTAGTAGATTTTCCAGCAGATTATAATGGGGATTCCTCAGCATGCTTTTCCCACTGCTTTTTCCTCCCATCCTTCAGCTCCTCTCTCCATCTATGCCACTGCTTACAAAGTATTGGCCAGGTCATCATCTTCCCATTTCTGAAAGCTGTGTTTGAAACTGTTTACCTAGGATTGGGACTCCAACCCACGTGGCAGGGACTCTGTGCTATGCTTGGTCACTCGGTCATGTCTGACCGAGACTTGAACCTGGCCAAAACCCACGGTGCCTGATTTTGGGACCTAATGAAGCTCAGGTTCTTGTCTCATTGAAAAAAATTTAGTGAGAGACACAGCAATGAGAAAAAGGTAGACTGGTTCAGATTCAGAGAGAAGCAAACACCAAGAGTGTGGGCCCGCACAGAGGGCACCTGCCGTGGCTAAGGAATGCGGTGTGGTTATTTTCTAGCGCTGGGTGATTTCATATGCTAATGAGTGGGAGGGTCATTCTAACAATTGGGGAACCACTCAGTCCCTGGTCTTTTGACAGTGACTTGGAACTGTCCTGGCACCTCTGGGTGTTTCCCTTAACTTGCAGATTGAGGACCAAGGTTTAGTTGAATTGACTTGTCATCTTGGACCCATTTGATTTTAATCAGCTTATGTTATGCCCTTGCGCTATGTTATTGTTTCAAAAGCTGTGCCCTGCTCCCTTCCCTCCAGTTTCATGCTTTATTCCTGAGCCCTGTCTGGGCCCACAATGTTGCCTCTACAATCTTCTGAAGGAGCAACCAGAAAATAGCTGGTCCTTGGGAGGGAAATATTGTATAATATCCAATCTCTGTAGATATTCATGCCTTCGTTTTCCATATTTCCTACAACATGTGCAACAATACCATCTCTCAGTGAGCCTGCTAGGTCAGGTGGCAGGCGCACAATGCCTGCTAGAAGTCCATCTGTTGGTGGCATCCTTTCAAGGGCAATTGGGCTTCCAGGGACAATGTTTGCACTTTGGGAGTTAGCCCTGCACGCCATTTGGGCCCAAACCCTTATACCCTTCTCCTAAAGTTAAAACATACCCTCAGATCAAATCTCCATGCCACTTTTATGGAACATCTGGTCTGTTGCATCTTATCAATTTGTTCTTAAGCCACTTACTGACTCCTACAACCAAGACTGTATCCCCTTGTAGGTAACATCACTCCACCCCACTTATTATTAAAATACTCATAATGTACCTAGTAGCACCAGGTAACCCACTCCTTTGTCATTACTACTGTTTTCACCTAGAGTGGGTCTATGAGAGTTAAATGTTTATCATTGGAAACACCCTAAACTGCTCTTATGGAGGACTAGGGGAGGAAATCAGTGATTTATATTACCTCAAGAGCAACCAGAAGATAAGGTTTATGGCTGTTTCAATAAGTTCCTAGCCTCAGAGCATAGGCTTGGATTGCTTTACATCATGATATCTATTCCCATCCATGGTAGACAAACCAGTAATGAGTTAAGATTACAAGCCCTTAATCCTACCCAGCACTGGTCATGCTGGAGAGCTTGGGGATGCCCACCTCCAGTCCGGGGGTCCCAAGAGGTCAACCTGCCTTGATTTGTCTAGTGATCTGGTCCTCAGAAGCTTGTCACGCTCAATCTGCTCAGGGACTCACAAGTCCAGGGGCCCCAGGAGGTCGACACACTTCGACCTGCCCAGGGACCCAATTCTTGGGAGGCCGACCTGCCTTGACCTGCCTGGAATTTGATCTCCAGGAGGCTGTCATGCCTCAGCCTGTCTGGGGATCTGTACCCTGACACGGGGACACCCAGCTCTCAGGTTGCAACAGTACTGGGTAGGATGAGCTTCAAAAAGACTCACCCCTAAGGAAGTCTACCCATAAAATAGGAGGCTTATTAGTTTTGTTCTTTTTTCTTTTCCTCCATGTCATCACTGTCTTTCAAATGTCAAATAACCAATCCACTTCCTGGCAGACACCCTGGAGGTGCTGCTCAATCCTCTAAGGGAAGTTGCTTAAAATTCTTTTGTGCCACTGGGCTATGGTATCCTCTGGGGCACAAGGAACACTGGCTTGAGGATGGGAATTTAGGTCACAGTACTGTCCTACAGCAAGACTTATTCTGCAAAAGACAAGGGAAACACACAGAGATCCCCTATGTCCAAATTTCTTCTAGGAGATATTAAGGAACTCTGTCTTAAGTATGGGATTATTGTATGTCCTAAAAGTTAGCCTACTAGGCAAAAGCTGTTAGGCATAGACAATCAAGAGAAGGAAACCCCCTGTGAAGGCTCACCTCCTATGGCACCCGAGTTGCCTGGTGCTCCTTCCTTGTATCCAAACGTGCCCCCATATCCAGGAGCACCCCCTCCACAAAAGGAAACTTGAGTATGTCCTTTAGTTGGACTGAAAGATAATTTGGGTCTATAACCCCTTCTCCCTCTTAGAACTAAGACAGATAAAATAAGACTTGGGAAGCTATACAGATGACCCAAGCAAATATATAGATGCTTTCCAACACATTAACTTGGCCTTTGACTTGACATGAAAGGACATCATATTTAGTCAAACTTTATCTGATCCTCAGTATTTTAGGGTCTTAAAGGAAGCCCGAAAGTATGCTACAGGGCTTCACATGTCCAGGGATAAATACTCATGGGGGAAAATGCAGTCCCCTTCTCAGATCCTAATTGGAATTATAATAACCCGAAGCACATCTGGGAAAGGGATCATTTTATGATCTGTGTAAAGGTAGGACTAAAATCATCCCAGAAAAAACTAATTAGCTATGCCTTGATCTCAGCAATAACCCAGGAGCCCAATGAGACTCCCACTGCTTTTCTGGAAAGGCTAAAAGAGGCCCCCCAAAAGTTTACCAGTCTGGACTTAGACTCTTACGAGGAATAAGTGATTTTAAAACACAAATTCCTGTCCCAATGTGCATCAGACATCAGGATAAAGTTACAACAGCTTCAGCAGCAGGACCCTGCTGCCTTTTTAGGTGAGATGCTCCAGACAGCCACCAATACCTTTTATAATAGAGAACAAGAGAGGGAAGCCAAGGCCCAGGAAAGGGAGAAAAGGAAAGAGACAAGGCAAGTCCAGATGCAGGCCACCCTTCAGGGAAGCCTTATGACAAACCCCGAGTCCCTAAAGGACAAGGCATGAGGCAAATGCTTAATCTGTAGACAGGCAGAACCTTGGGCCAAAGAGTGTCCAAACCATGACAAGTCTCCTAAAATGGCTTGCTACAAATTCCATCAACTGGGGCACTGGGCGGCACTCTGCCCTCAGGACCCAAGAGCCTTAAGGTCGAGCACCAAGCCTACCCTCACGATGGTTCAACAGGACTTTAGCAGCCAGCTCCAGCCAGCCCGCCTGTCACAGATAAGCTTCACGAGGCTGGAGCCAAGGATGCAACCGGATGTGGCAGGTAAATCTGAGAATTTCTTGGTTGACACAGCGGCTACCTACTCTGTCCTGACCTCCTACTCCAGGGCCTTCTCCCAAACCTGTACCCTTTTGGGTGCTCCAGGAAACACAATTACAAAAAGATTCACCCAAGGACGTCTTTGTTGCTGGTATGGACAAATATTTTCCCACCAGTTTTTGGTGGTCCCTGAGTGTCCTACTCCCTTATTGGGAAGAGATAGACTCACTAAACTGGGGAATTTGTTCGCCCCTGGAGCTCTACAGCTTCTGGTTACTCCTGAGGAAGCCACTACACCCTCTCCAATAGAGAGGGACCAAAAACTATGGGAGAACAAAGTTAACCCCCAGGTGTGGGACCAGGGAATTCCTGGACGAGCCCACCAAGCTGAACTGGTCATCATTGTCCTCCGAGATCCCACTCAGTTTCCTAACTGGAAACAATATCCCCTCAAAAGAGAGGCTCTGGAGGGACTACAGCCTTTAATAAATAAATTCCTTGCTTGTGGGCTATTGGTCCCCACCAGTTTGCCACGTAACACCCCAATCCTCTCAGTAAAGAAAAAAGACGGAACCTGGCGAATGGTTCAAGATCTCCAGATCATAAATGAAGCTGTAGTCCCCCTCCGTCCCACAGTACCCAATCCCTATGCAATCTTGGGAGAAATCCCACCCAGTGCCAAGTGGTTTACAGTCCTGGATCTCAAAGACGCATTCCTTTGCATACCACTGCCTAAAGAATCTCAATATCTTTTTCCCTTCAAGTGGGAGGCTTCAGGAGAAAAACACCAACTGATGACTTGGACAGTATTGCCTCGATAGTACCTACCTGTTTGGGCAGGATCTTAGCTGGGATCTCCTAGATCTGGAGCTGGGATCTAATGGAAAAATATTACAATATGTAGATGACCTATTAATCTGCTCTCCAGATGAGGAAAATGCCCAGTAACATGCAATGCAGGTTCTAAACTTTTTGGCAGAGAGGATAAGTCCCTGATGCTAAGGCCCAGATGATTGAGACAAAGGTCATTTACCTGGGAATTCAGATTAGACACGGGTCCAGGAGTTTGTTCTCTGATCGAGTACAAGGAATCCTCCAACTGCCCTCCACCATGACTTGAAAACAGTTGTGAGCTTTCCTGGGGCTAACAGGGTATTGTAAAATCTGGATACCCAACTATGGTCTAATTGTCCAGCCCTTATGTGAAAACTTAACAGGATGGGATGTTTCAATCCCATTTATGTGGGGAGCTCCTCAAAAGAAAGCAAAACTACACTAAAAATAAGCCTTAACTCAACCACCCACATTGAGGTTGCCAGACCTCCCAGAAAAAAAAATTCCAACTTTATGACCATGAAAGAGAGAGAATAGCCTTGGGAGTGTTAACTCAAAGGTTGGGACCTGAGCCCCAGCCTGTAGCTTACTTATCCAAGAGGCTCAACTAAATTGCCCAAGGCTGGCCTCCCTGCCTTCAAAATCTTGCAGCTATTGCAGTCTTGATAGAAGATGCTTTAAATGTCTATTTTGGGGGCAAACTAACTATTTTTACCAGCCACCAAGTGAAATAACTCCTGAATGGGAGAGGCCATTTATGGATGTATGATCAAACCATCCTCAGATATCAAGTAATCCTGATGAAAAATCCAGGCCTGACTATACCCCCTTGAGGTTCTTAATCCAGCTACACTCCTGTCTACCCTTGAGGGCTCTCTCCCTTTTCACTCTTACCTAGAAACTTTGGCCGACTGGACAAAACCCCAAGAGAGATTTTCAGAAGATCCTTTGACCAATCCTGAGGAAATCTGGTACACTGATGGAAATCTGGTACAACTTTGTCTTGGATGGAAAAAAAAAAAAAAAAGAGCCAGATATGCAGTAGTCTCCAATTTTGAGACCGTAGAGGCTAAATGTTTGTCACCAGGCACTTCATCCCAATTAGCTGAGCTCATAGTCCTGACTCAAGCTTTAGAGCTGGGAAAAGAAAAAAGAGTAGCCATTTACACTGACTCCAAGTATGCTTTTCTGGTGCTATATGCACATGCTGCTATTTGGGAAGAAGGAGGCCATTTGGCCACCTGAGTGTCCCCAATCAGATATGGTGATCAAATCCTTAAGCTCTTGGAGGAAGTCCATCTGCCTACTGAGGTTTCAGTCTCCTACTGTAAAGGACACCAGAAAGGGAGCACTGAAGTGACATAAGGGAACCAAGCAGCTGATCAGGCAGCTAAGAGAGCAGACTTACAGACCAATGACCTAAAAGGGGTTGCCACCCTAGTTCCACAGACTAATTTGCAGAAACTCCTTCATATACTGAAGGTGAGACTCTTAAAGCTAATAGCACAGGCTTTCAAGATCATATGGGGTGGTTCCAAAAGGAGGGACTCCCTTTTCTGCCTGAGAACCTCCAATGGAAGTTGGTTAACTCCTAACATGCCACCACTCGGTTAGGGGAGAAGGCCCTCCAAAGATGACTAGAAACATCCTTCAGCAGAACAGGCCACCAAACGACTATAAGGCAAGTTGTCTTCTCTTGTCCCACTTGCCAATTAACCCCTAAGGAGCTCAAAGACCCTAGTTGGCCCAGCCCATCCAAAGACATAGGACCTACCTAGGAGAGGACTGGCTGATGGACTTCACCCAGATGCCAGTTTCTCAAGGGTATAAATATCTGTTAGTCACGCTAGATACATTCACAGGATGGATTGATGGCTTTCCCACTCAGACTGAGAAGTCTAAGGAAGTGGTAAAAAACTGCTCCATGAAATCATTCTGAGAGTTGGTCAGCCCAGGTCATTACAAAGTGACAATGGGATATCATTCACTTTTAAGGTCATCTAAGGGGTCTCTTGGGCTTCCTTGGTGACTCAGGTGGTAAAGTGTCTGCCTGCAATGCGGGAGACCGAGTTCGATTCCTTGGTCGGGAAGATTCCCTGGAGAAGGAAATGGTAATCCACACCAGCACTCTTGCCTGGAAAGCATTGGGCATTACTTATTATCTCCATTGTGCCTGGAGGCCTCAGTCTTCAGGAAAAGTAGAAAGAGCCAACCAATTCTTAAAATCAGCAATAAAAAGAAAGCCCAGCAGAACTCTCTGGGTTGGAAGGACGCTTTACCAATAGATCTCCTCTGCATCTGTATTGTCCCTAAGGAACAGGTTGGTCTTAGCCATTATGAGATGCTATATGGGAGACCTTCCTAGATCTGGAGGCTCAGACCCTCTGGTCTTATACCAAGGCCACTGGGCAATTCCAACAGGATATACACTTGTGGGATGTTAACTAGAACCCAAAAGATTCTAAAGAACCACCACTCTAGCTCCAGGGACTCAAGTCCTAATTAAAGTCTGGAAGGATGGGTCCCCAAAGGCTCAACTCCAGTACACATAGGAAGGCCCCGATCCTGTAATAAATACTTTCTACCCCCACAATAGTCAAGGTACCAGGACACAACTCCTGGATTCACTACTCATGAGTCAAGCCATGGAAGAAAACAGAGGAGGACACTCAATACACCTATCAACAAGCTACAACATGCAGTGCCAGTTCAATAAGGATGTATAAAACTACACTCAACCACGGAAGATATCACTCACCCCTGGACTGACACTGCTATAAGGACTCCGAGGCCTGACTAGCAAGAGGGGAAGACCCAATGCCCCTTGCCATCCCAGCTCAGCAGGAAGTAGCCAGAGAGACCGTGATGCCACTATTCCCAAAGAACTGGGCCTCCTGTCTCTTGAGGGGGAAATGTTAGGTAGTTAGAATAAGAAAAAAGATTCCAAAATATCTGTGGCTAAAAGACAAAGAGAGGAAAAAGCTGGTGAAAATAGAACAAAGGAAGTTTTGAGGACCAGAGTGAGAATCTCAGATGAAACAGAAGCCCTCCCAGTTTATATAGGGCAGGCTCAGGAGGAGAAGAAAAAACGAATAAAAAGAGAAGCCCAAACTGAACCTCTATTTTCTTTTCTTCACATCTTTTGGGTCGACCCACCCCTACACCTCGAGGATGTATTTTCCTTTGCTTGCAAATAATACTGAGCTGTAACTGAGCTGTAACACTGGTCTGCAGTTTAACTGAGGTGTAACAAAGCTGTAACACTGGTCTGTTTGTCGCTTCAAATTTTTGCTGTAGCGAGACAGAATCGAGGAAATTACACACTCCCCTCACACAACTGTCTCGTCCTCTGCTGTCCCCTTCTCCTTTTGCCCTCAGTCTTTCCCAGCATCAGAGTTTTTTCCAATGAGTTGCCACTTTGCATCAGATGGCCAAAGTATTGGAACTTCAGCATCAGTACCTCCTATGAATATTCAGGGTTGATTTCCTTTAGAATTGACAGTTTGATCTCCTTGCTTTACTCTCAAATCTGTATATGACTACTGGAAGCTAATAGCTTTGACTAGACAGACCTTTGTTGACAAAATGATGTTTCCACTTTTTCATACACTGTCTTGGCTTGTCAATGTAAGAACGTTGAGCACCAAATAACTGATGCTTCTGAACTGTGGTGTTGGAGAAGGCTTTTGAAAGTCCCTTGGGCTACAACAAGATGAAATCAGTCAATCCTGAAGGAAATCAGCCCTGAAATGGAAAGACTGATTCTGAAGCTGAAGTTCTAATACTTTGGTCACTTGATGTGAAGAACTGACTCATTGAAAAGGACTCTGATACTGGGAAAGATTGAAGGCAGGAAGAGAAGGGGAAGACAGAGGATGAGATGGTTGGATGGCATCACTGACTCAATGGACATGAGTTTGAGCAAGCTCCGGGAGTTGGTGATGGACAGGGAAGCCTGGCATGCTGCAGTCCATGGGGTCACAAAGAGTTGGACATGACTGAGCAACTGAACTGACAGGTTTGTCATAGCTTTCCTTCCAAGGAGCAAGTGTATTTTAATTTCTACAACATGAGAGTTGATTAATAAATGTTAGTCTCTGATGCTATCATTTTGCCTATCCCCCATGCTTTTTCCCAATTTTCTTGCAGCTCTTCTGCTTTTTCCTGTCTAGTAAAAAACCTGCTTTATCTAGATTTTCATTTTTAATGATTTTGAAACATTCCTACACAGAAAAGAATATGAAACACTTTAAATAGCAATTTCTTGGTTTTTACATTTTGAAGCTTTTTTAAAAACCTTTTTTATTTTAGAGATTTTTAAATACATACAGAGGAGAGAAAATGGTGTAATGGACACCCATAAACCTGTCACTCAGCCTCGTGACCAACCTTGTTTCTTCTTTATCCTCTTTAACTTGTTCCCACTCATATCTTTCAGCTTAATTGAGGTGTGATTGACAAACTTAAAAATTGTATATATTTAAGTATACAACATTGTTGTATACTTAAATTGATATAAGTATACTGTGAAATGATTCTCACAATCAAGCTAATTAATATGTCCCTCACCTCACAGTTACCTTTTGTGGGTATGTTTGATGTGAATAATTGCAATCAACTCTCTCAGCAAATGTCAAGTACACAACACATTATTATTAACTATAGTTACCATTCTGCACATCAGGTCTCTGGAACATAGTGTTATAGTGAAGTTATAGTTTGTACCCTTGAACTAACTTCTCCTTAATCTCCCCACCCATAAGCCCCTGGCAACCATCCTTCTATTCTCTGTGTCACCTATTTCAGCTGTTCTAGATTACACATGCTAGTGAATTCATGCAATATTTGTCTTGTGTCTGGCTTAGTTCACTTAGCACATTTTGCCAATTTTGATTCAGATCTCCAAAATTTATCATCTTTGCAGATATGCCAGATCCCCTGGCCATTCCTTCTTCTTGTTACATCCCTGAGACAGGACTGTTTGGAAATCATTCTCTACTTTGTCCTTGAATGTTTTAGTTCTGTTTACCATAAACTACATATCATCCTTTTGTATACTTCCAAATCACATAACAGGCTTCCCAGGCAATGGTAGTGGTAAAGAATCTACCTGCAATGCAGGATACACAAAAGACATTGGTTTGATCCCTGCGTCAGAAAGATTCTGTGGAGGAGAGCATGGCAACCCACTCCAGCATTCTTGCCTGAAAAATTCTATGCTCAAAAGGAGTCTGTTTGGTTACAGTCCATTGGGTCACAAAGAGACATGACTGAGGGACTGATCACAGAACTTAGATAAATAATTCTGTATATAACATTGGCAACTTGCTTCTATCAGTGTTATGTTTTGAGATGTATCCATGTGGATATAACACTGTCACTTTCACTTTTCATGTCAATATATGTAAAGCAAGTATATGTGTATTCATTTTCATTCTCCATTGTTATAAATAAAAATAAAATATTCATGCCTATGTCAAGGGTCAACTAAGATTTTTCTATATTTTTATACAATACTTCACTGAAAATTCTTATACATGAATTTTAGGACACACGAGTTTTTATATGAAATGATGGGGTCAATGGTATGCTTACTTTGACTTTCATAAGAGTAATCAATTTGCTGTTCAAAATGTTGCAGTTTCAGTTCTGATGTGTAAAAACTTTGGAAAATATTATTCCCATCCTGACAACAAGAAAAAGATAAATAAACGGAAAATCAATGACTTTCCTCAGTTGTTGGACAAACTTCTGCCTTGAAACCTGAAGAGACGGGTGAGTCCAGAGAGCAAGCAGCTCACCTGGAGAAGCTGCTAAAACTATAAACTGGTGGGAACATTAAATGTTCATTTTGAAGAAGAGCTGGAGGAGGAGTGTGAAGAGAGGGACTCCTGGGGTCTCCACGTGGTCATGGGCTTCACCTTCAGGAACCTATTAAGTTCCCATGGGGAGGGAAGAAGAGGGGATTGTTGTTGTTTGGTTGTGTCTGACTCTTGGCAACCCCATGGACTGTAGCTTGCCAGGCTCCTCTGTCCATGGAATTCCCCAGACAAGAATATTGGTCTGGGTTGCCATTTCCTTCTCCAGGGAATCTTCTTGACCCAGGAACTGAACCTGTGCCTCCTGCATTGCAGGCGAATTCTTTACTGCTGAGCCTCCAGGGAACCCATCAAGTTCTTATGGTGATGAAAAACAATAACAAATCCCTTCTTGTCTTTGACAGAAGAAGGAGGAAGTAACCATTCTGAAATATGTTCAGAGGGTTGTCTGTAGCAAAGGCATGTTCTCCAGTGGAAAAAACTTATCTCATTGCCAAGGAGGCATCTCTGTATTTCTGGAGGAGGAATTTTGGTATTTCTGTATTACCTAGTGGGGCAAGGGAAAGTTAAGGAACACAACCTAAAGATATGGATCTACTAAAAGATAGAAATTTAGTCATAAGAGTATATATCCCTGTTTCTGCCCAGTAACCTTAAGAAATAATTTACACAAAATACGTGCTCAGTAATATTTGTGCATTGAATAAATGCATTTTGCTGAGTTAAGAAAATGGTTCCTGTTCTTACTGTAACAAGAACTATCCTCCTACCCAGAAGTTGTTCATGTTTTATTAATATTTATTAATTTTAAACACTTTTATGAATGTAGGTAGATGATCTTATATACCTCTCCATTAATCAATTAATATAGTTAATTACTACATTACAGACTTGCCAAAATTAAGCCATCATTTTATTCCTGGAATAATATTCATTTACTTGCATACCACACATATGCACACATGTACAATCTGGTAGCCAACCTAGACTAAATGAGACTAAGACTCAACTGTGAAGATACTTTTGGGATACTAACTTATTACAGGCATGAAACAGATTGAAAACATGTTTTAGATGTAAAATGCAGAGCATGTTTTCCATTGTATTTTGGAAGTGATCAAGGAAAGTGATGTAGCAATGCTATCTATCCCAGAGGACAGAACCAAGGGCCATGGAAAGCAAGGAACTGGACACCAGAGAGAAGACAAAAGACCAATCTGAGAGAATTTTCTACTCAAGACACAAGACTTACAGAAAATAAAGTGGCATGTATACTTCTGATAGTGTCAAGAATAACACTGTGTCAGTGGAATAAGTAAATCAATCAAAAACCAAAAATTGTCGAACTATTAAAAACATCGGAGAAGGCAATGGCACCCCACTCACCCCACTCCAGTACTCTTGCCTGGAAAATTCCATGGACAGAGGAGCCTGGTGGGCTGCAGTCCATTGGGTCGCTAAGAGTCAGACATGACTGAGTGACTTCACTTTCACTTTTCACTTTCCTGCACTGGAGAAGGAAATGGCAACCCATTACAGTGTTCTTGCCTGGAGAATCCCAGGGAGGGGGGAGCCTGGTGGGCTGCCGTCTATGGGATCGCATAGAGTCAGACATGACTGAAGTGACTTAGCATTAAAAACATAAGATCCATTTGTATGCTTTCTGCAAGAAATATACTTCAGATGTAATGATATAAAAATATTGAAAGTAAAAGGATATATAAGTTATATTTTACAAACAGAAACCACAAGAAATTTAGAGGGATTATACAATACCACATAAAACAGATTTGTTTTAAAAAGTCACTAGTGATGAAATGGGATGATAATTATGATTAAAAATTCAATATTTTAAGAGATATAGTGATTATGTATATGTACTTAACAAAAGGGTGCCAGTACACATGAGAACAAAGATAAAATTGCAGAGAGAAATACAGTTGTACCATAATAGTTGGAAACTTCAATTCTCTATTTCTGAAATATATGGCACAAGTAGGCAAAAAATCAACAAAAACTTGAACAAAATCATTAAGCAATCAACCTAACAATTTACTCAATAACTTCTCAAGTGTGCAAGGAACATTTTCTACAATAGAACATATGTTAGGCCATAAAACAAGTTTCAATAAATTTAAAAAGATTGAAATCATGCAAAGTAAATGGCCTAACTACCATGGAATGAAATTAAACATTAACAACAGAAGTAAAGTTGGAAAATTACAAATAAGTGGAAATGAAACAATGTCTTACCAAGTAACTAAAGAGTCGTATTTTCCTTGTTGAAATGCCTACTCAAATATTTGCCCATATTATAATAGATGGTTTCTTCTTGGATTCTCATAATTGAATAGCTGTTCCTTATATATTTTACGCACAAATCTATTATCAAAACTAAGATTTGTAAACATTTTGTCTCAGTCTGTGGCTTGACTTTTCATTTCATAACCATGTGTTTTGAAGTGCAACGAGTTTTAATTTTGCTAAAGTTCAGTTTATCAAATTATTCTTTTATGGATCATGTTTTATGATGCTATATCTAAGAACAGTTTTCCTTTCCCAGTATCATGAATATTTTCTCTTGTTTTGTTCTCTGGGAAATTTCATATTTTTATCACTTAGGTTTAGACTTGTTTTGGTTTAATTTCGGTGTATATATATATATATATATGAAATAAAGATTTAAGAATTTTCTTTGTTTTATTTTAACTTATAGATCCATTAAATAGTCCCAGCACAGTTTTTTTGAAAATATAAATATCAAATCATTTTAGCATTTTTGTCAAAAATGAATGATCATTAATGAAAAGATTTATTTCTGGACCTGTATTTCTGTTCCATTGAGACATACATCTATATCTATGTAAACAATACATTGTCTTGTTGACTTAAATTTTCAAATTAGGTAGTTTTTCAATATCAAACTTATAACCCAAGATTTTCTCAATTTGGGGGCTATTTTGATTCTTTACATACCCATATAAATTTAAAATTAGCTTTTGAACTTCTAATCTATTTTGATAAAGACTGTCTCATATATGTGTTCACAGGAAGGGACTAGTCCCTGAAGAGACTAAATCTGCTGATCAAGCTGCAATGGACAAGTTCTGCCC
This sequence comes from Aepyceros melampus, assembly GCA_006408695.1. Lineage (NCBI taxonomy): Eukaryota > Metazoa > Chordata > Mammalia > Artiodactyla > Bovidae > Aepyceros > Aepyceros melampus. Next base: position 75,066 of record SJXQ01003543.1, read on the forward strand.
TTGCTGCCTGGACTCATGGCACTGGAGATGGCAACCCCTGCACCATCATAGATCTGGCTGCAAGAAAAGTCTGTAAAGCTGTGATACAGTGCTTACTTGCTCATACCAGGCTGTGGGTCGTGCGAATCACACTGGTTCACTCTGCAATGAGAGAGTGAATGGCGGAGGGCATGTCTTTACCTGCTACTGACTAGTTGACCACACTCAACTCTGGCCCCCTCTCAGGGTTCCTGATGCTGCTTCATCTCTGCAGATGCTTTTTCAAGTTAACATGTTATTGTTCCAATCTGTAGGGGAGCAGAACTTGACACCCTCCTCCAAATCTCTCTTTGTCATGAGGACTATTTCAAGATGAAAATTATCATGGCCCAAAGACTCAGGAAGAAACTTTGACCTTCTCCCTAACTGCTAAGAGAATGTGAATAGAAGACTTGTTCCAGGAGGAGAACATCATCATATGTAACTGCTGCTGCTGCTGCTGCTAAGTCACTTCAGTCGTGTCCAACTATGTGCGACTCCATAGAGGGCAGCCCACCAGGCTCCCCCGTCCCTGGGATTCTCCAGGCAGGAACACTGCGGTGGGTTGCCATTTCCTTCTCCAATGCAGGGAAGTGAAAAGTGAAAGTGAAGTTGCTCAGTCGTGTCTGACTTAGCGACCCCATAGACTGCAGCCCACCAGGCTCCTCTGTCCATAGGATTTTCAGGCAAGAGTACTGGAGTAGGGTGCCATTGCCTTCTCCGCATATGTAACTAGAGCTAGCTATAGTAGACAGGAAGGAGCCCAACACAGTCTGTTTGGTAAAATTCCTCTCTGTTGTCTCTGCCTGGCCCAACAAACACTGGTTTACCAAATCCATGCTTTTCCAGCTCGGTGTGAATTGCCTTCCTTCCTTTGAAGTCCCAAGCCACTACCCCAACATCTTTTGTCTTCAGTCAAGGATGGTATTTAAAGTGAAGACTTCAACCATTTCGGTGAGTTATACAGTTTTCCTGGATCTCTCTCATGTATACATGTGACTAAACTTTGGTCTTCTGTTAATTTGCATCATATCAATTTAATTCTTAGATTAACCAGAAGAACCTAGAAGGATAGAAAAAAAAATGTCTTCCTCCTTGACAAGTCTGAACAGCTAACTCCAGTCACACCAATGTGCTCTTGAACCTGACCTGTCCTGTTTCCCGGTTTTCCAGATCATCTGCAGTGTGATGATACTGCGATAGCTATTGTGAAAGTCACTTGAGAATGAGCTGATAGTCAGGCATCTGCTGGCCCCTGCCATTCACAGGCTTCCGGTATCACTGATGTTGGGAGGACTCACTAAAAAATCAAGTCAAAAAATTTAGACACTTCTTTCCCCTCCATTCTCCTAGTCTACTCACCTCAGAGAAAGGCACTTGGGTCACTGATAATTGAATAAGGTTGTCACCAGAAAGGGATTTTACCCTCCTGAATGCTTCCTGAGTCATTATCAGCAAGGAAGTGAAAGAATTCTGTAAGCTTATTTTGAAAACTTGACTTCCCTGTAGCTCAAACGGTAAAGAATCTGCCTGCGATGCAGGAGACCAGGGTTCGATTCCTGGGTTGGGAAGTTCCTCTGGAGAAGGGAATGGCAATCCATTCCAGTATTCTTGCCTGGAGAATTCCATGGACAGAGAAGCCTGGTGGGCTACAGTCCATGGGGTCGCAAAGAGTCGGACACGACTGAGCGACTAACACACACACAATTTTGAAAACTTAGGATTCCACACTATCCATCCTCAGCTACATTATACTGTTCTTTCCCTCAATAGAAGCCCAGACAACTTGGTTGTCATATCCTATGAGTGACAACAGGACAAAAGGAGCTTAAAGTTTTAAACTTAAACCCTAGTTAAGCTGTGTTAAAATGCCCTTGTCTCTTCTGCATATGGCTTGTCCAGCTGAAAAGTCTAGGGGCAATTAGAGGTGATCAAAAAAAAAAAAAAAAAAAAGTGGTGATATGCAGATTTTGTAGATAGTAAAGCCCAGTACTCGTGGTAGAAGCCGACTTAGACTCTAGGACCTACAGTGTGGAGAAGGGACACAGAATTGTTCCCAGAGACTTACAAAAGAAAATGTCCTGTGCTTCTTTCGTGAATTGCTACAAATATCTTAAATTTAGCTGATCTTTGAACGTGGTCTGCCAGATATCTTGACCATAATTTGATCCATATTCACTTCACTTCATTGAAAATTGTTTTGGAAATAGCAGGGGATGACCTCAGCTCCCACACCAATGAACACCTTTTGCTGCCCCTGACCCATTCCCTTCATGATGCCTCAGTCATTGTGTGAAGAGATGAAGGCCACTTGCCTGATGGCACAGGCATGGGACAAGCTGGACTGATTGCTCTCATTCAGGCTCTTCAGAAATAATTTTATCTAGTATCACTATGAATATTGATAGTTTTGCCTTTGTCCAAAGTGAAAACCTGTGTAAGAGGGTATAAATCAATCTGTTGGGCTGAAGCAGCTCTAAAAAACCCGAGCTCCCCAGATGGTTTTGCAAAGTATTTTTAAAAGCCAGGAAAGGGAGGGAGTTTCAGGGTGTTTGATCAGTTCTTGCACAATTCTCTGACTGGTTGATGGTGACGGAAAAGCTAATGGCACCCCACTCCACTATTCTTGCCTGGAAAATCCCATGGACAGAGGAGCCTGGTAGGCTGTGGTCCATGGGGTCGCTAAGAGTTGGATACGACTGAGCGATTTCACTTTCACTTTTCATTTCACGCACTGGAGACGGAAATGGCAATCCACTCCAGTGTTCTTGCCTGGAGAATCCCAGGGGCAGAGGAGCCTGGTGGGCTGCCGTCTATGGGGTCACACAGAGTAGGCACGACTGAAGTGACTTAGCAGTAGCAGCAGGGCCTTGTCACAGTGGTTAACATTCTCAGTCCTTAAGCTCCAGGAGGCCTGGGGCTATGTGCTCATGAATCATCAGGTAATTAATGTCTTCCTTTTGGTGAGTTTTTTACATCTGTAAAACAACTCAGAGAATGTGCATAACATACTATTATCTAAGTACTTCAGACAGCAGCTACATCAGAGGATATGGAGAAGAACTGAAAGCTGCACAGGGTCCTGCTGGGTTGCAATAAGATGGCATATGAAGCTCTCTGCTCTTTTTCCCAGCTCAGTGGTCTCAGGATCTGCCTCCAGCACCACTTTTCTTTATCTTCATACTGCCTACATTCCCCTATAGCCTCAGTTTGCCATAACAAATCTCTTGCTGAACTTCCCATTTTCTCTGAAACTCTCCCCACCCATTTTCCTTTGAACCTATCAGAACCTGGCCCTTTAAAACTGTCTTCTTAACCAGAGGCTGAAATGTTAATTTCTTATATTCCCTGGACTAAGGGTTAACTGTGAGGTATAGTCAAAAATTTTCCCAAAGTAACCGAAGATCTTCACAAATTTGCCAAGAAATTTAACATAGTAATTCAAACTATCAATCTGGTTTATCTGACTTAATCAGCTAGTTCATATGATTTTTGATGCATGCCAGGCCCAGCCTCAGATGAAAGCTGCTAATTGTAAAATTCCTGAAAGGTTTGTAGAATTACAAGAGATCAGACTGCTTATTTATCTTATGATCAGGCTCAGGCAATCCTTAGGCAATTTCATTAGACAATTCCTACAACTTTTCCAAAGACTGTGGGTTGGAACAAAATTCACACAAAAATCTGATGAACTTGCTTATGACTATTACAGTTAACTCCAGATTGTTTTTAAAGAATATTTTGATCTTCTTCAGATACTGACTTCACCAGTGTACCTCTTAACTCTATGCCTATTTGTTGAAGGAGTCTTTGGGCCTAGAAAAGAAAACAACAGTCTCAAAGGCCGTTGCTGAATCATCTAACTTCCGGGACAACAAAACCGGACTTTAAGTCCTGCCCTGATGCTCCAGGTCAGTTGCATCTACCTGGAACTTAACACCTTCTGCCCAGGGAACTTATCACTCCCTACCCCAAATCTCCCATCCCCTGTTCAACTACAAATGCCCTCTCAACTAAAGATTACCCAAAACATCCCGCCTGACTAATGTTTCCCTTAATTGCCTCCACAAACCTCCCTTTAAATATGAAGCCTCCCTGACCCCTCTCCCCACTCAACCTGGTTGTTAGGCCCACTGTCACCCCTCCTTGCCTGAATAAAGGTAACCTACGTCCGTTGTTCTTGCCTGAAGAATCCCAGGGACAGAGGAGCCTAATGGGCTGCCATCTATGGGGTCGCACAGAGTCGCACACGACTGAAGCGACTTAGCAGCAGCAGTGTATCATACAGTGCGCGTACGCTGTTCCTTATGTGCTGCTAATACTCATTCCTGTGTGTGTGCCTAGTTGCTTCAGTCATATATGAGTCTGGGACTCATGGACTGTAGCCTGCCAGGCTTCTTTGCCCATGCGATTCTCCTGGCAAGAATACTAGAGTGGGTTGCCATACCCTCCTCCAGGGTATCTTCCCTGGAAGAGGGATTGAACCCCAGGGGTTGAACCCACAGCTCCTGCACTGCAGGCAGATTCTTTAGTGCTGAGCCACTGGGGAAGCTGGGATCAGAACAAGAGCTACACCTAAATCTAAAGGTGCTTCTTGGCCATTCTAAGATTCCCAAAACTCCAAACTAATCTCACACTGGAAGGATTTCCTGAGCTAATTGCTTATTACCATAATTGGATTTCAAATTTCTCTCTTGTGACCAAACCTCCTTAGTATACTCTGCTAAGAAACAACAACTCTGACTAAACATTAAGAAAATTATCAGACAACAAGCCTTTGAGATGGTAAAAGAGAGCTTGATGAACCTAATTGCCCTTGGGTATCTCGTCCTTTTGTATATGAATGTGAAGGAAATGCCCTTGGGGTCCTGGCCCCAAACACGGGAACCACCATTGACCCATAAAGTATAATGGCCAACCGCTGGACCCTGTGGCATGGGGATAGTCCACCAGCTTGCCTTAGAGCCAATACAGCCACTGCCCTTTCCATCACTAAGGAAATGATTGTGAGATGCCTTTTAATGGGGCTTCCTTGGTGCCTCAGACAGTAAAGACTCTGCCCACAATGTGGGAGACCTGGGTTTGATTCCTGATTTGGGAAGATCCCTGGAGAAAGGAATGGCTACCCACTCCCATAATCCTGCCTGGAAAATCCCATGAACAGAGGAAACTGGAAGGGTATAATCCATGGGGTCACAAAAATGTCAGACACGACTGAAAGACTAACCCTTTCACTTTCCTCTTTAACAATGTTTGTACCTTAGGCAGTAGAAGTTCTCCTGAGTTCTCATCCCACTCAACATTTTTCACTCAGCCACTCATCTCCAATGAAATCCTTTTGTTAACTGCTCCTCATGTAACCAGCTTCTCTTTTCCCTTCCACGACTGATAAGATCCCTCATTACTGCTTGGCCCTGAGATACCATATCCTCACTCCTGATGAAGAACTACAGGAAATTCCTCTGGGTAATGCCCATTTCTCACTTCACTGATGGCTGTTATTTAAAATGTGGCAATAGTAGATATTGTGCTTGGTATGCTATTTCAGTTTCTTTTGATGTAGTTGAGGCAGTATTTTTACCTACAGCTACTTCAGTCCAACAGACTGAATTATGCCCTCTTATACAGGTTTGCACTTTGGATAAATACAAAACTATCAATATTCATACTGATACTAGATAAAATATTCAGTGGTTCCCAACTTCATGATGTTTCTGAAGCAACTTGTCTTTCTTACTTCCAGCAGAAACAAACTTTAAAATGGCACCTATGTCCAGGAATTATGGAATGCAATCTTTTACCTGCCACTTTAAGTATTAAAAGATTCTAGAATATTCCAAACGATTCTCTGGAAGCTACAAGAAATCACCTTGTTGACATTTTTGCAATGAATGCTGCCCTTAAAGGAACCAACAGCAGGCAAACCTCAATCATGGTCCAACAGGAGATTTCCCCAATTGATAACCTAGAAAATCTGATTTAGAGAAGCCCAATGGTTGGCCTCAGAAAAAAAAAAAAAAACAAGATGGAAAATTCAACAAAGTTTGGTATGATAACAAGAGAAACTCTGGCTTGGACCAAATAAAATCTCAGCTATGTCAGAGCCAGTAAAATGCCTAGTCCTCACTACAGTATGTGAATGAAACCATTGGTCCACTTAACAAAATGATAGCCTTCATGAATGAATATGGGCGGGGAAACACTAACAGCCTCACTTGTCTCATCTGCCTGAAGTACAACCCAGAGAAGAGTGCTTCCAGACATTTTATGCTGCCTGATGGACCAGCTGAGGTCTGGCAAGTGGACCTGCACAACAGTCATCTAGTCATCTGAAAGTTAAAATCTCCCAGAATTAAAGCAGATGACCTTTGATTGCCCAAGATATGTGACCAGGCCTGTGGAAAGTTTGTCCGTCAAACCTTGGTTCTAGATGACCACCAATGCAATGATATGTGTGAGATAAAAAAAGACCTCAATCTTCCTCTTACTCCTCATTACTCAAATGCAACCTCAGTAGTTTCCCAATCTGTGCACTTTTTTCTTTTTTAGAAAACTTATTTATTTTTAATTGGAGGATAATTGTTTTACAATGCTTTGTTGGTTTCTGCCATACATCAGTGTGAATCATCCCTAGGTATACACATGCCCCCTCCCTGAGCCTCCCTCCCACCTTTCACTACATCCCACTCCTCTGGGTTGTCACAGAGCACTAGGCTGAGCTTCCCATGTCCTACTGTAACTTCTCATTAGCCCTCTATTTTGTACATGGTAATGTATATATTTCAATGCTACTCTATCAGTTTGTCCTACCCTCTCTTTCCCTTTTGTGTCCATAAGTCTGCTCTCTCTGTCTGAGTCTCTTTTCCTGCCTTGCAAATAAATTCATCAGGGCCATTTTTTTCTAGATTCTACATATATGCATTAACGTATGATATTTGTCCTTTTCTTTCTAACCTACTTCACTCTGTATAATAGGCTCAAGGTTCATCTACCTCACTAGAACTGACTCAAATTTGTTCTTTTCTATGGTTGAGTAATATTCCATTGTATATATGTACCACAACTTCTTTATCCATTCATCTGTCGACAGACATCTAGGTTGCTTCCATGTCTTGACTATTATAAATAGTGCTGCAAAGAACAGTGGGGTTCATGTCTTTTTCAGTTATGGTTTTCTCAGGGAATATGCCCAGCAGTGGAGCTGCTGGGTCATATGGTGGTTTAGGCTTCCCTCACGGCTCAGTGGCAAAGAATCTGCCTGCAATACAGAAGATGCAGAAGATATGGGTTCAATTCCTGGGTTGGAAAAATCCCTTGGAGAAGGAAATGGCAACCTGCTCCAGTATTCTTGCCTGAAAATATCCCATGGACAGAGGAGCCTAAAGGGCTACAGTCCAAAGGGTCACAAAGAGTCAGCCACAACTGAGTGACTGAGCACACACACATGGTAATTTTATTCCTAGCTTTTAAAAAATAAATCTCCATGCTGTTCTACACAGTGGAACAGCATGTAACAATTTACATTTCAATCCTCTCCAGCATTCATTGCTTATAGATCTGTTGATGATGGCTATTCTGACCTCTGTGAGCTGATCGCTTACTGTGGTTTGGATTTGTATTTCTCTAGTAATAAATGATTGTTGAGCATGATTTCATGTGTCTGGCATGGGACACTACACCCAAAAGAGGTCCTTACTTGTACTGAGGGACAAGAAGTCACAGAAATTGGAAAACTTAACTCTTGATCAATGGTACTTTCACCGAAAAATCTTGGTCAAAATAGGGAAATGTAAAAGTCAGGAAACAGAAACCTCAATTAAAATAGAGACTAGAGGCTAAAGACAGGTCTCTCTCTCCATATAACAGTAACAGAGCCCAACCTGAAGAAAAATATGTGTATATTTTCTGGCATCAACTCAGTGAATGAAAGTGCATGAACTCTTTGTTTATTAGAGACCCCTCTCCAATTTCCTCTATGATAAAGCTCTCCTCTCCTTCTTTTGAGAACTTCGGGTAGTTCATCATGGTTGCAAGTCCAAAATTGCAATTCTTTTTTGGTCCCAAATAAACCCATTTTTCTAAAGAAATAACTGGTATATATTTGCTTTAGGTCAACAAGTCATTAGACCCATTTCATAGCTGGAGAAAAAGGCTTAAGGACATCAAGGAAGGGGACTTGAACTTCACTGCTTATTGAGTTCCTGGGTCAAGATCAATTTAAATAACATTTCCTTTTTGTAGCATTCCCTAACACCTTTCTTATCCTTATATCTTTGTTTTAATTTTGCCTTTATCTTAGTTTTAGTCCATTATAACATTTTCCCAAAAAAGCATATGTTTTTACATTTCTTAACAAACTTGAATGATATTATTTATTGCTGTGCTTTTAAATGGCAACTTTATTTCCATATGAATTAACTTTCAAAAATATGTTAGATTAAGATATATACATATATATGTATACATATATATACAGCATGATTTAAGTAAATAATAATTCTGTTATCTAATTTTTTGACCATGCTAAATAGTTTTTGAGATATCTTATATCAGTTTCTGAGATGATATATTATCTTGTGAGTTTGAAGTGTCACCTTACAGGAGGTATTTGGCTTTTTTTCAAGGCCAAACTCCTCTAGTCTTGGCTTTGCAGATTCTTGCTTTGAAAATCTAAATGGTTCTTTGACTTTCCTATTTTGGTTTGCAATGTTAACTCCTGTATTGCCAAGCACATAAATGAAAGAGAAGCTCAATAATGTTTTCTATGTAAATACATTCAGTAGCATGGAATACCCAATCCATATGTTATCTTTGATACATGAAGAGATGGCCACCACTGAGTGTGTGTCTAAAATGCAGAAATTTACCCTGAGACAGCGACACACCAACAACTGTATATTCCTCCTGGGGATTTCTACAGTGTATGTCTAAAATCCAATGTGTCAAAACAAAGGCCTACCTTTTCTCCATAAACTTGAAGTGCTACTTTCCCCCCATAAACGTCAAGGAAATCCCAATAAGGCTACAGAGTAGGATTTCCCTTTTTTTCCCAGCTTTTGCCACCTGCCCAAAACCTGATGCTTTTCCTGGGATCCTACATGGACTAGCATGATCTCTTGGGTACCATAAGAAATAAAAATCTTCTTTCAAAGGCACTGGGTTCATGTCAAAACTTTGTCACCTCTATGAATTAAATTCCTTGGGTACAAATGAGACATAACCTCTCACAAGGAGGTGGACTGGGGAGTCAGTATCATACAGTGTTTTTCCTTATCAACCATGTAAATATTTCCTATATGGCTGTTTCAACCTACCAGTGATATCAGTGGAGTTGGAAGGAGATGGGCACAATTGACTCTTGCTAGATGGTGAAGAAGTCTCCAGAAATCCACTAATATAAATCATGTTAGACATCACCTCCTTCCAGAAACCTTCATCACACACCCAACTTTACTACTTTTAAAACTCTGTATATATTCTTCTTAAACATATCACATATCTCCTGTTTTTCTAATTACAATAAATAAACAAACAAAAAGTATTAAAATGTGTTTGTTGAATCAACTATCATATCCTAACCATTTTCTTGCATAGTCAATTTTAAGCCAGGTGCATGACATAGAGAGTTTATCTAATGAATATTCTATTATCCAAGCATGAATAAATAACATATCAAATAGTTTCTGAGTGTGTCTTATATGGGGACAATGAACTAACACTTAGGTTATGAGAATGAACAAGACAAAATACCTTTCTTCAAGAACTTGAAAAATGTCAATGGGGAAGGCATTTCTACATCAACACAAAAACATGAAAGGTTAAATAACACTTGTTTGGTAGAAAAGGAAGTGAAAGAATGGTAGACTAGTTAATATCTCAGAAGCTTAATAAGCCATGCCAAGGATGAGGGGCTGCATATAGTAGGTGTTAAGAGTCATCCAACATTAAATAATGGAATGGTATATTATATAGAATACATGACAATATGCTGTCACACAATAGTGGTCAAAATTATCTTTGTCTATATTTAATACATTCAAAACACAAAATTGGTAGAAAAAGAGAAAACCATTTTAAGTAAATCATATGCTTGCAAGCATGCTCAGTTGTGTCTGACTCTTGGTGACAACATGGACTGTAGCCACCATCCATAGAAATTTCTAGGCAAGAATACTGGAGAGGTTGCCAATTCTTTCTTCATGAGATCTTTCCAACCCAGGGATCAAATCATCGTGTCTTCCATTGGGAGGTGAATTCTTTACCATTGAGCCTCTTAGGAAGTCCCAAGTAAATCATAGTTATGTATAAAGAAAGATCATACATGGAAAAGGCTGACTTTTCATTTAGGCTATTCTAGCACATCCAGGCTCCGAAGGCACAGGAATGGCTGAGAGGAGCTACCCCAAGTCCCAGGAGCGGTGGCTAGCAGGCGCAGGAGGGCCAGGAGGACTACCCCATGTTCAAGGCAACTCATCCAAGGTAAGGAGCAGCAGCTGCGCTTTGCTGGAGCAGCTGTGAAGAGATACCCCAAGTCCAAGGTAAGAGAAACCCAAGTGAGATGGTAGGTGTTGTGAGAGGACATCAGTTCAGTTCAGTTCAGTCGCTCAGTCGTGTCCTACTCTTTGCGACCCCATGAATCACAGCACACTAGGCCTCCCTGTCCATCACCAACTCCCAGAGTTCACTCATGGACTCATGTCCATCAAGTAAGTGATGCCATCCAGCCATCTCATCCTCTGTCATCCCCTTCTTCTTCTGCCTCAAACCCTCCAAGCATCAGAGTCTTTTCCAATGAGTCAACTCTTCGCATGAGGTGGCCAAAGTACCAGAGTTTCAGTTTTAGCATAATTCCTTCCAAAGAAATCCCAGGGTTGATCTTCAGAATGCACTGGTTGGATCTCCTTCAGACCAAGTGACTCTCAAGAGTCTTCTCCAACACCACAGTTCAAAAGCATCAATTCTTCGGCACTCAGCCTTCTTCACAGTCCAACTCTCACATCCATACATGACCACAGGAAAAACCATAGCCTTGACTAGACGTACCTTAGATGGCAAAGTAATGTCTCTGCTTTTTGATATGCTATCTAGGTTGATCATAACTTTTCTTCCAAGGAGTAAGTGTCTTTTAATTTCATGGCTGCAATCACAATCTGCAGTGATTCAGAGAGACCATAATCACAAAAACTCTCTAATCTGATCACATGGACCACAGCCTTGACTAACTAAATGAAACTAAGCCATGCAATATTGGGCCACCAAAGACAGACAGGTCATGGTGGAGAGGTCTGACCTAATGTGGTCCACTGGAGAAGGGAATGCAAACCACTTCAGTATTCTTGCCTTGAGAACCTCATGTTCACAAGTATGAAAAGGCAAAATGATAAGATACTGAAAGAGGAAGTCCCCAGGTGAGTAGGTGCTAATATGCTACTGGAGATAAGTGGAGAAATAACTCCAGAAAGAATGAAGGGATGGAGCCAAAGCAAAAACAACACATATTGTGGATGTGACTGGTGATAGAAGCAAGGCCTGGTGCTGTAAAGAGCAATATTGCATAGGAACCTGGAATGTTAAGTCCATGAATCAAGGCAAATTGGAAGAGGTCAAACAAGAGATGGCAAGAGTGAACATCGACATTCTAGGAATCAGGGAACTAAAATGGACTGGAATGGGTGAATTTAACTCAGATGACCATTATATTTACTACTGTGGGCAGGAATCCCTTAGAAGAAATGGAGTAGCCACCATAGTTAACAAAAGAGTCCAAAATGCAGTACTTGGATGCATTCTCAAAAACGACAGAATGATGTCTGTTTGTTTCCAGGGCAAACCATTCAGTATCACAGTTATCCAAGTCTATGCCCCAACCAGTAATGCTGAAGAAGCTGAAGTTGAATGATTCTATGAAGACCTACAAGACCTTTTAAACTAACACCCAAAAAAAGATGTCCTTTTCATTATAGGGGACTGGAATGCAAAAGTAGGAAGTCAAGAAACACCTGGAGTAACAGCCAAATTTGGCCTTGGAGTACAGAATGAAACAGGGCAAAGGCTAATAGAGTTCTGCCAGGAAAATGCACTGGTCATAGCAAACACCCTCTTCCAACAACAGAAGAGAAGACTCTACACATGGACATCACCAGATGGTCAACACGGAAATCAGACTGATTATATTCTTTGCAATGCAAGTTGGAGAACCTCTATACAGTCAGCAAAAACAAGACCAGGAGCTGACTGTGGCTCAGATCAGGAACTCCTTATTGCCAAATTCAGGTTTAAATTGAAGAAAATGGGGAAAACCACTAGACCATTCAGGTATGACCTAAATCAAATCGCTTACAATTATACAGTGGAGGTGAGAAATAGACTTACAGGACTAGATCTGATAGACAGAGGGCCTAATGAACTATGGACGGATGTTCGTGACATTGTACAGGAAACAAGGGATCAAGACAATCCTTATGGAAAAGAAATGCAAAAAAGCAAAATGACTGCCTGGGGAGGCCTTACAAATAACTGTGAAAAGAAGTAAATAGCAAAGGAGAAAAGGAAAGATATAAGCATCTGAATGGAGAGTTCCAAAGAATAACAAGGAGAGATAGGAAAACTTTCCTCCATGATCAATGCAAAGAAATAGAGGAAAACAACAGAATGAGAAAGACTAGAGATCTCTTCAAGAAAATTAGAGATACCAAGGGAACATTTCATGCAAAGATGGGCTCGATAAAGGACAGAAATGGTCTGGACCTAAAAGAATCAGAAGATATTAAGAAGAGGTGGCAAGAATACACAGAAGAACTGTACAAAAAAGATCATGACCCGGATTATAACAATGGTGTGATCACTCATCTAGAGCCAGACATCCTGGAATGTGAAGTCAAGTGGGCCTTAGGAAGCATCACTATGAACAAAGCTAGTGGAGGTGATGGAATTCCAGTGGAGCTGTTTAAATCCTGAAAGATGATGCTCTGAAAGTGCTACACTCAATATGCCAGCAAATTTGGAAAAGTCAGCAGTGGCCACAGGATTGGAAAAGGTCAGTTTTCATTCCAATCCCAAAGAAAGGCAATGCCAAAAAATGCTTAAACTACTGCACAATTGCACTCATCTCACATGCTAGTAAAATAATGCTCAAAATTTTCCAAGACAGGCTTAAGCAATATGTGAACCATGAACTTCCAGATGTTCAAGCTGGTTTTAGAAAAGGCAGAGGAACCAGAGATCAAATTGACAACATCCGCTGGATCATGGAAAAAGCAAGAGAGTTCCAGAAAAACATCTATTTCTGCTTTATGGACTATGCCAAAGCCTTTGACTGTGTGGATCACAGTAAACTGTGGAAAATTCTGAAAGAGATGGGAATACCAGACCACCTGACCTGCCTCTTGAGAAATCTGTATGCAGGTCAGGAAGCAGTAGTTAGAACTGGACATGGAATAGCAGACTGGTTCCAAATAGGAAAAGGAGTACATCAAGGCTGTATATTGTCACCCTGCTTATTTAACTTCTATACAGAATACATCATGAGAAACGTTGGGCTGGAAGAAGCACAAAATGGAATCAAGATTGCTGGGAGAAATATCAATAACCTCAGATATGCAGATGACACCACCCTTATGGTAGAAAGTGAAGAGGAACTAAAAATCCTCTTGTTGAAAGTGAAAGAGGAGGATGAAAATGTTGGCTTGAAGCTCAGCATTCAGAAAACAAAGATCATGGCATCTGGTGCCATCACTTCATGGCAAATAGATAGGGAAACAGTGGGAACAGTGTCAAGAGTTTTGTTTGTTTGTTTGTTTGTTTGCACTCCAAAATCACTGCAGATGGTGATTGCAGCCATGAAATTAAAAGACTTACTCCTTGGAAGGAAAGTTATGACCAACCTAGATAGCATATTCAAAAGTAGAAGCATTACTTTGTCAACAAAGTTCCATCTAGTCAAGGCTATGGTTTTTCCAGTAGTCATGTATGATATGAGATTTGGACTGTGAAGAAAGCTGAGCACGAAAGAATTGATGCTTTTGAACTGTGGTGTTGGAGAAGACTCTTGAGAATCCCTTGGACTGAAAGGAGATCCAACCAGTCTATCCTAAAGGAGATTGGTCCTGAGTGTTCTTTGGAAGGAATGATGCTGATGCTGAAACTCCAATACTTTGGCCACCTCATGCATAGAGTGGGAGAGTTGACTCATTGGAAAAGACCCTGATGCTGTGAGGGATTGGGGACAGCAGGAGAAGGGGACGACAGAGGATGAGATGGTTGGATGGCATCACCAACTTGATGGACATGGACAGGGAGGCCTGGCGTGCTGCGACTCATGGGGTCACAAAGAGTCAGACATGACTGAGCGACTGAACTAAGCGTTTACAGAAACATTATTTCTACAAGATAAGAGCTAAGATGGGTGCTAGCTTGAGGGCAGGAGAAGCTTTCAAGGGACCATTTTAAAAGTGCACATGCTCTAGTCTGCTGGCTGTAAAAGATAAGGGAGAATTCCAACCTCCTTTTCAAATGTTTCCATTCATACATGTACTACAACCACCAACAAACTCTTTCTGTATTTTCTTACTAAATCATTAAGCACAGGGGGAACGTCATACATTCTCCAACTATAGCCTACCAGGCTCCTCTGTCCATGGGATTTTCCAGGCAAGAATACTGGAGTGGGTTGCCATTTCCTTCTCCAGGAGATCTTCCCGACCCAGGGATTAAACCTGAATCTGCCGCATTGTAGGCAGACGCTTTACCTTCTGAGCCACCAGGGAAGTCTTAATTCTGAAATCAGGAGACCTCAATGAGTATCTACCTTTTTCACATAGAATGGGTTTATCTCTTTATTGTTAAATTATAAAGTTTTATGTACATTTGCATACTAGTAAGTATGAGTGGTATCTCATTGTGGTTTTGATTTGTATTTCCCTAACATTTAGTTTTGCTGAACCTCTATTTATGTACTTATTGGCCATCTTTATATCTTTGGGGAAATGTCTGTCATATTCTCTGACAATTTGTTAATCAGGTGGTTTGTCTTTTTATTGTTGTTGAGTTGTATTAGTTATTTATATATTTTGAATATTAACCCATCATTGAATATATGATTTGCAAATATTTTCTCTCATTCAGTATGTTGTTTTTCATTTTGAGGATGGTTTCCTTTGCTGTGCAGAAGCTCTTTAGTTTTATGTGGTCCAGCTTGTTTATTTTTGCTTCTGTTGCTTTTGGTTTTGGAGTCAGGATTTTATAAAAAATCTTCAATAAGACCTATATGTCAAAGAGCTTACTACCAGTGTTTTCTTCTAGGAGTTTTGTGATTTCAAGTCTTACATTTAACTCTTTAGATCCTTTTGAATCAATTTTCATGTTAGGTATAATAGATCATTTGTTTTTTGTTTGTTTGTTTTGCTGTGACTTTCCAATATTCTCAACACTACTTATTGTAGAGACTGTCCTCTCCACATTATGTATTTTTGGCTTCTTTCTTGTAAATTAACTGACTATATGTGTGTGGGTTTATTTACTGTTACATTATTCATTTTTCATCATTATGTATTTATTTTTCTGTTGAAATTTTGTATGAGAAGGATGATCCTGGATCTTTGAAGTTTATTTTAGAATTTTAAATATGCCTGTAAATTCAAACATTGGTCACTAAAAAATCCCTTTTTACATTCAAAAGCTGTTCAATAGCCTTACCCTCTGCCCCCCCCCCCCACCCCTTTTCTTTTGACAGATTAGAGCTGGCACATTTTTTTGCAAAGGCTTAAGTTTATACCTAGAATTGGGCTTTATATAATTGAGTCAATCCCCTTACAAAGTAAAATTCTTACTTTTACTTTTGTAGTGTGTTAGAGGAGATAGTTTATATTCTGTAAAAAAAAATAATAAAAATATTAAAAAGTCCTTTCAAAAATAATTGGGTTTGCAAAATTAATTTTTCAAAGCTTTCAGAATCCTCCATATTGGAACTTGTTCAAACAGCCAAGCAGTTACTTGGCAGAACATTTTCTGCCTGCTGATTGGCAATATTTATTAAACATAATTTAGTTCAACAAATATTTGCTATGTGTTTTCTATGAATCAATTACTCAGCTAAGCTCTGGGGAAATAATAAAAGAAAAAAACATGGTCCCTTTGTTCAAATGAACATACTCTCTGATAAATCAGGTGTTTTTATTACATGATTCAACATAATAGTATTTCAGTTGCTGAGGTACGTAAAGAAGACACAAAGAACCCAAGGCAACTGGAATTCCATGAAGATTTCGTTTTCTTTCAGCTTCGATGTTTATGATTTTCTTTTGTGATTTAGATTTAATTAGATATCAAATACATAGCGTTTATATAACAGTCATATTTGCCAATTATTGGGGAAAACAAAATTGTAGCTTTACACAGAACTTTCCACCTAGATGCTGGTGTGCACTCTGATGAAGAGCATTCTGAAAAGTGAGATCACGGCATTCAGTCCCATCACTTCATGGCAAACAGACGGGGAAACAGGGGAAACAGTGTCAGAATTTATTTTGGGGGGCTCCAACATCACTGCAGATGGTGACTGCAGCCATGAAATTAAAAGACGCTTACTCCTTGGAAGAAAAGTTATGACCAACCTAGACAGCATATTAAAAAGCAGAGACATTACTTTGCCAACAAGGTCCATCTAGTCAAGGCTATGGTTTTTCCTGTGGTCATGTATGGATGTGAGAGTTGGACTGTAAAGAAAGCTGAGCACCAAAGAATTGATGTTTTTGAACTGTGGTGTTGGAGATGACTCTTGAGAGTCCCTTGGACTGCAAGGAGATCCAACCAGTCCGTCCTAAAGGAGATCAATCCTCGGTGTTCTTTGAAAGGAATGATGCCAAAACTGAATCTCTGGTAGTTTGGCCACCTCATGCAAAGAGTTGACTCATTGGAAAAGACCCTGATGCTGAGAGGGATTGGGGGCAGGAGGAGAAGGGGACTACCGAGGATGAGATGGCTGGATGGCATCACTGACTCGATGGACGTGAGTTTGAGTCAACTCTGGGAGATCGTGAGGACAGGGAGGCCTGGCGTGCTGTGATTCATGGGGTCACAAAGAGTCAGACACGACTGAGCAACAGAACTGAACTGCTGGCCCAAATGGCCTAGGGCACCAAGATAGCTGGTATGGCTAGACATAAGGGAGAAACAGAGAGAGAAAAGTTCAGTTCAGTTCAGTCGCGCAGTCGTGTCCGACTCTTTGCGACCCCATGAATTGCAGCACGCCAGGCCTCCCTGTCCATCACCAACTCCCGGAGTTCACTCAGACTCACGTCCATTGAGTCTGTGATGCCATCCAGCCATCTCATCCTCGGTCGTCCCCTTCTCCTCCTGCCCCCAATCCCTCCTGAGATCAGGGTCTTTTCCAATGAGTCAACTCTTCTCATGAGGTGGCCAAAGTACTGGAGCTTCAGTTTTAGCATCATTCCTTCCAAAGAAATCCCAGGGCTGATCTCCTTCAGAATGGACTGGTTGGATCTCCTTGCAGTCCAAGGGACTCTCAAGAGTCTTCTCCATGAGGATGAGATGGCTGGATGGCATCACTGACTCGATGGACGTGAGTTTGAGTCAACTCTGGGAGATCGTGATGGACAGGGAGGCCTGGCGTGCTGTGATTCATGGGGTCACAAAGAGTCAGACACGACTGAGCAACAGAACTGAACTGCTGGCCCAAATGGCCTAGGGCACCAAGATAGCTGGTATGGCTAGACATAAGGGAGAAACAGAGAGAGAAAAGTTCAGTTCAGTTCAGTCGCGCAGTCGTGTCCGACTCTTTGCGACCCCATGAATTGCAGCACGCCAGGCCTCCCTGTCCATCACCAACTCCCGGAGTTCACTCAGACTCACGTCCATTGAGTCTGTGATGCCATCCAGCCATCTCATCCTCGGTCGTCCCCTTCTCCTCCTGCCCCCAATCCCTCCCAGCATCAGGGTCTTTTCCAATGAGTCAACTCTTCGCATGAGGTGCCCAAAGTAAAAGTGGTGAGGGGATTTTAAGGTGTTTTGGATCAGATAAGTGTATGAGTAATCCTAAATAGTTAGATTCTTTACATCTTTAAGATCAACTAGGTTTCCCAATGGTCTGGATATGATGCTAGAAAGAACTAGCAGGATTAATATTTGTAATGAATAAATGTAGAGATGGAGTTGTCATCAATAGAGAAAGTTTAAAGGTAACATCAGTAACTCATCTTTTGAATGTCAGATTTGAAACTTATCAGACTTTCCCTGGAGCTATTGATATGATGGTAGGATTAGGGAAAGTAGAGTTCAAGGTAGAGTTCAGAACAGAAAATATAAATTGTAGATGCATTAGCTTTTAAATAGGCAAGTTCAGCTAAGTAATGAGTATAGATGGAATCAAAGAGAAGTTCAAGGACTGATTTCAGAGGCATTTATATTTTTAATATAAATTAAAGAAGATAAAGAAACAGAAAAAGAGTCTTAGATGGACCTCCCCAAAAGGTAGAACAGGAAAGAAGACAAAATGATGTCTTTACTCAAAAATGAAAAAAATGTTTCTAGGAAATAAGAGTGGCCACATCTTTCCAATGATGATGACCAAGAATCAGCACTGTATAAAAATATTATTTGACTATGTGATAAAAGCACAACCTGTGGAGTGATGAAGACAAAAGCTGTTAGTGTTGGAGGAAGTAAACGTTTGAGGAGAAAAATTGAGGAAAAACTACAGACAAATTTGTCAACATACTTTGCTATAAAGCAAATGAGAAAAATAGAGTAACTGATGAGACACTGGATCAAGAAAGAGTCATTTTGTGATAAGAAAAATAAATGCATAATATAGGGAGAGGTTTCACTTGAATCTAGAAGTGAAGAAAAAGTTTAAAGTAGAGTTTGAGGATGCAGGGAATTCCCTTGGTTATTCACTTTGAATTTCAGAGTGGCCAGTGGAAAAGTTTTAGATGAGTAGGGATTGAGGAAGCATCCAAAAAGGTTGTAGGACTTCTCCTGTGATCCAGCGGTTAAGACTCCACACTCCACTGCAGGCACATAGGTTTGATTCCTGGTGGGAGTTCGACAGGCCTTGCAGAGGGGCCAAACAGAAGGAAACAAAAACTCAACACAATGGAGAGTGGGCCCAATGAATAACTCAGGAGAGCTGGGAATCTTTTGTTAACTGAGATGCACTGAGATAAAGGGTGTGGTGAATTCGGTCTGAGTGTCATCGTTAGTTAACACTCACTACGATCTACTATTGCTGCTAAGTCACTTCAGTCGTGTCTGACTCTGTGTGACCCCATAGACAGCAGCCCACCAGGCTCCCCTGTCCCTGGGATTCTCCAGGCAAGAGCACTGGAGTGGGTTGCCGTTTCCTTCTCCAATGCATGAAAGTGAAAAGTGAACATGAAGTCGCTAAGTCGTGTCCAACTCTGTGCAACCCCATAGACGGCAGCCCACCAGGCTTCCCCATCCCTGGGATTCTCCAGGCAAGAGCACTGGAGTGGGTTGCCATTTCCCTCTCCAATGCATGAAAGTGAAAAGTGAACATGAAGTTGCTCAGTTGTGTCCAACTCTGTGCAACCCCATAGACGGCAGCCCACCAGGCTCCTCCGTCCATGGGAGTCTCCAGGCAAGAGGACTGGAGTGGGTTGCCATTTCCTTCTCCAATGCATGAAAGTGAAAAGTGAAAGGGAAGTCACTCAGTCGTGTCTGACTCTTTGCGACCCCGTGACTGCAGCCCACCAGGCTCCCCCGTCCCTGGGAGTCTCCAGGCAAGAGCACTGGAGTGGGTCGCCAGTGCCTTCTCCAACGATGGTGATCTACTATTGGTAGGTAGTAAATGAAGGTTGTTAAGAACTGAGAATTTCATGCAAGAATTGAGAATTTCACTTGACTTGAGTTCAGAGGGGCATGGGGTCCTGCAGAAAGGTGGCTTCCACCATGAATGATGTTGATTTTTGCTCCTCTTGGGCCTCCAGAAAGAGAGAGTAGGTGTTAGTTTTTGAAACAAGTAATCTTTGACTGTCAACCATGATCTGTAAAAAGTTGTTCTCTATTGGGGCCATAAATGTTCTCTTGAATAATGCAGGTAGATGAATACAGGAAAAATGTCTGAAACATATCTATAGAAATGAATTAACCACTTTTTTCCTTTTTGAATTATGCTTTTGGTGTTATATATCAAATTCAAAGTAATTAAGAGTTTCTCTGAAATTTTCTCAAAGAAATTTTGTTAGTTTTAATGCATAATCTATAATCAATTTTAAGTTAATGTTTGCATATGTTGTGCAAAAAGATTCAAAGTTTTTTTTTTTTTTTTTTTAACCTATGTCTTTTCAACTGTTGGCTCAGCATTAAAGAATCTGCCTGCCAATGCAAGACATGCTGGTTTGATCCCTGGAAGAAAGGAATGGCAACCCACTCCAGTATTCTTGCCTGGGAAATCTCATGGGCAGAGGAGCCTGGCAGGTCCTACAGTCCATAGGGTTGCAAAGGGTCAGACACAACTTAATGACTAAGCACAGACACATACTTTTCAGCTGTTACAGGACCATTCATTGAAAATATTATCTTTTAGACTTATTAATTTGACACAGCACCTTTCTAGAAAATCAATTGACCATTTATGTATGGGTATATTCTAGATCCTCTTCTCTGTTCCATTAAACTATTGCCTCTCTTTATGTGAATACCATACTCTCTTCATCATTTTAGCTTTATAATAAATCTTAAAATCAAAAAGATAACTTTTTCAATTGTGTTGTTATTGATCTAATTAGTTTTGAATTTCCATATAATTTAAAAAATAATCTTGTAAGTTTTTACAAAGAAGCTTGCTGGGAGCTTGACTATAATTGACTGAATTTATAGACCAATTTTGAGAAGACTGATATCATAATAAAAATTAGCTTTTTGATCTATAACCATAATATAGCTTTCATTTTATTTAGGACTGTTTAAATTTAATTCAGTGATATTTTGCAATATTCAAATTTATAACATACAATTAGAACTTGCTGAAATAATTTATTTGTTTTGGTAGTGTTTTTGTAAATTTAGTTGCATTTTCTCCATTGATGTTATGTCTCTGTGAATAGAGAGTTTTTCTTTTTTTTCTAATCTAAGTTTATTTTATTTTCTTTGTATCACTGTGTAGAATCTACAGTACAATGCTGAACAGACTTCAGGAGAAAGAAGAACATTCTCCAGGATAGATGACAGGCTAGGCCACAAAATAAGGTCTCATTAAATTTAATAAGAATTAAATCATATCAAGCATGTTTTCTAACCACAAGACTATAACACTAGAAATTAAGTATAAGGGAAACACTGCAAAAATACACAAACACATGTAAGGCTAAACAATAAAGCTACTGAATGATAAATGGACCATTTAAGAGAAAAAAAAAAAAAAGAGGAAATCAAGAAATACCTGAAGACAAAAAAAAAAAAAACCACAACACATAATGATCCAGAATCTTTGGGACACAGCAAAAGCAGTTCTAAGAAGGAAGTTTATAGCAATACAAGTCTATCTCAAAAAATAGAAAAAAATCTTAAATAAACAATGTAACCTTATACCTAATGGAACCAGAAAATGAAGGACAAATAAAATCCAACATTAGTAGATGGAAAGATATCATAAAGATCAAAGTAGAAATAAATGAAATAAAGACTGAAAAAATAATAGGGAGATAAGTGAAAATAAAAGCTAGTCATTGAAAAGATTTAAAGTAATTGATAAACCTTTAGCCACATTCATCAAGAAAAAGAGAGGGCCCAAATCAATAAAACTGGAAATGAAAAAAATGTAAGCTATCACTGACCCCACAGAAACACAAAGGAAAAAGAGCCCACTGCAAACAATTATACATCAATAAAATAGACAATCTAGAAGAAACAAATCCCTAGAACGTGCAATCTTCCAAGAGTGAATCTGGAGAAAAGAGAAAATGTGAACAGACCAATTACCAGTAATGAATCATAAATTTTAAAACTTCCAACAAACAAAAGTTCAGGGCCAGATAGCTTCACACATGAAGTTTACCAAATATTTAAGGAAAAGTTAGTATCCACACTTCTCAAATGACTTCAAAAAATGCAGAGGAGGGAAATTTCTAAACTCATTCTAAAAAGCTAACATCAACCTGACACCAAAAGAAGACAAAGATACAGCAGCAACAACAAAAATGTACAGACCAATAGCACTGCTGAAAAGAAGTGCAAAAATCCTCAGCAAAATGTTAGCAAACAAGTTCAGCACTACATTAAATGGATTTATATAATATGATCAAGTGAGATTTATCCCAGGGATGTGAGGATGTCTCAATATCCACAAATCAGTGAGTGTGATACACCGCATTAACCAATTACAGAATATAAATCATGAAAATTTCAAATTTTTGACAAAATTCAACCTTCAGTTATGACAAAAACATTTTTTTCCAAAGAAGACATACAGATGGCCAATAGGCATGTGACAAGATGCTCAACATCATCAATCATCAGGAAAATGCAAGTCAAAATCACAATGAGACTTTGCCTTACATTTGTCAGGATGGATATTATAAAAAAGACAACAAATAGCAGCTGCTGGCTAAGTTTTGGAGGAAAGGGATCTTTCATGCACTGTTGGTGGGAATGTAAATTGTTGCAGCCATTATGAAAAACACTATGGATGTTCCTCAAAAAGCGACAGATAGAACTACCATACCATCCAGCAATTCCACTTGTAAGTACTGATCCAAAAATAACAAAAAACACTCATTTGGAAAGATTGATGCACCCTGATGTTTGTAGCTGCATACTTCAAACAGCCAGGATATGGAAGCAAGCTAAGTGTCCATCAACAGATTATGGACAAGATGTGGTACGCAAAGGAATATTTCTCAGCTATAAAAGGAATGAAATATTGCTATTTGTGACAAGGTGGGAGACCTAGAGAGCATCATGCTAAGTGAAATAAGTCAGATAGAGAAAGACAGATAGTGTATATATTTCACTTATATGTGGAATCCAAAAGGAAAAAAAAACCAGCATCATAGAAGAGAAACAGAGGGTAGGTACAGAGGGCAAACAGATGGCTGTATAAGAGGAAGGGATGGAAGAAGCAGAGAATAAGGGAAGGAGACTAAGGGGTACAAACTTCCAGTTACATAATAAATAAGTCAAGGGAATATGAAATGTACACTGTGGGGAAGACAGCCAATAATTACATAATATCTCTGTATGTTGGCATATAGTGACTAGATTTATCATGATGATAACTTTGAAATGTATGGAAATATTGGATTACTATACTGTGCCCCAGAACCTCACATAGTATTGAAGGTCAATACTGTTCAAAAACAAACAAATAGACTCACAGAAGATCAGATTTGTGGTTACCAGATGCAAGGTTGTGGAGAGATTGTATTTGATGAAGTAAAGTAAGCACACATGTAAAAGGTTCCAGTGAAAAGAAAAATGTGTACTAGAGGTATAATGCATAACATGATAAATATAATTAAAACTGCTATACATTATATATGAAAGTTTTTAAAAGAACAAATCTTGACTTCTCATTATAAAGAAAATTTTTTATATCTTTTATTTTATATCTATACTAAATGATAGATTTTCACTTCACTTGTTGTAGTAATCATTTCATGACTCATATGTCAATTCCTTATGCTGTACTTCTTAAATATATACAGTTCTGTATGTCACTTATATTGTAATAAAATTGAAAGGAAAAAAGTTAGGATTGATGATATCTTTTCCATGTTTGTGATTTTAAGGGTGATACATTGTCTTTTATCATTAATATAATGTTATTATTATATGGTCACTTTGTCATGACTGACTCTTCTGTGACCCCATTGACTGTAGCTCTCCAGGCTCCTCTGTGCATGGGATTTTCTAGGCAAGAATACTAGAGTGGGTTGCCATTTCCTTCCCCAGAGGATCTTCCCAGACGAGGGATCAAACCCATGTCTCTTATGTCTCCTGCATTGGCAGGCAGATCCTTAACCACTGTGCCACCAAGGAGGCCCTTCATCCCAGCCACCAGCAGATGCTTGTGCCCTGGGGAGAAGACCCATGCCGCCTCATCCCACTGTCCTCTGGTTAGCCAGACACCAGAGCTGGCACCGAGGGTCAAGTCGCCAGATGTGCACACAAGAGCTGCATAAATTTCATACATCAGGTTTAGGAAATGTGCTTATATTTCTAGATTCATTAAGTTTTTGAAAATAAGGAGTAGATGTTGGATTTTCTCAAATTCTTTCTCTAACCAGTCCATTCTGAAGGAGATCAGCCCTGGGATTTCTTTGGAAGGAATGATGCTAAAGCTGAAACTCCAGTACTTTGGCCACCTCATGCAAAGAGTTGACTCATTGGAAAAGACTCTAATGCTGGGAGGGATTGGGGGCAGGAGGAGAAGGGGACAACAGAGGATGAGATGGCTGGATGGCATCACTGACTCGATGGACATGAGTCTGAGTGAACTCTGGGAGTTTGTAACGGACCGGGAGGCCTGGCGTGCTGCAATTCATGGGGCCGCAAAGAGTCGGATACAACTGAGCAACTGAACTGAACTGAACTCTTTAGATGTTCACTTTTTTTCTTTTTTCTTTTTAGGTTACTCACATGGTGAATTACTTTGATTTAAACATGTTAATGGGAAATAGATGGGGAAACAATGGAAACAGTGTCAGACTTTATTTTTGGGGGCTCCAAAATCACGGCAGATGGTGACTGCAGCCATGAAATTAAAAGACACTTACTTCTTGGAAGAAAAGTTATGACCAACCTAGACAGCATATTCAAAAGCAGAGACATTACTTTGCCAACTAAGGTCTGTCTAGTCAAGGCTATGGTTTTTCCAGTGGTCGTGTATGGATGTGAGAGTTGGACTGTGAAGAAGGCTGAGTGCTGAAGAATTGATGCTCTTGAACTGTGGTGTTGGAGAAGACTCTTGAGAGTCCCTTGGACTGCAAGGGGATCCAACTAGTCCATTCTGAAGGAGATCAGCCCTGAGATTTCTTTGGAAAGAATGATGCTGAAGCTGAAACCCCAGTACTTTGGCCACTTCATGCAAAGAAGTGAAGACTCTTCATTGGAAAAAACTCTGATGCTGGGAGGGATTGGGGGCAGGAGGAGAAGGGGAAAACCGAGGATGAGATGCTGGATGGCATCACTGACTGGATGGACGCGAGTCTGAGTGAACTCCGGGAGTTGGTGATGGACAGGGAGGCCTGGCGTGCTGTGATTCATGGGGTCGCAAAGAGTCAGACATACACGACTGAGTAAGTGAACTGAACCGAAACATGTTAAATATACCTGGCATTCCTAGGAATAATCCCACTCAGTTGGATTTGATTTTCTAATACATTTGTTAATATCTTTTGCATCTATATTTCATGAGACATAATAATTTGTTTTTCCTCTTCAATTTTTGTACTAGGGTAATACTGGCCTTGTGGAATTTGAAAGTATTCATATTTTTAAGTTTTAGAAAAGTTTTGCTTAAATTTTGTTATTTCTTCTCGAAATAACAGTGAAGTCCTGTTTCTGTGAAGCTTAATTTATGGGAAAATTTTAACTGCAAAATCAGTTATATAAAGTCTGTCCTAAGAGTTCAATTTCTTCTTGAATGAGCCTTAGACGTTTGTATTTTTAAGGCATTTGTTCAACTAAGTTGCTGAGTTATTTAAATTTTTTTTAATATTCATTTATAATACTTTTAATATCTGGAAAATCTATAGTAATGCCAACTCTTTCATTCTTATATTGCGAAGTCCTCTCTTGTTTTTTTTCTTGTTATGTCTGGGTAGGCTTTTTTTTTTTTAATCTATTTTATTTAACTTTAGAAAGAATCAGCTTTTCATGCTACTTACCTTTATTGTTCATCTGTTGACTGTTCGATTGATCTGACCTTTATTATTTCCCATTTGCTATTCACCTGATGCCTAATTTTGCTGAATTTTTCTACTTTCTTGTGTGGGTAACTGAGAAAATCGATAATTCTCGAGTGCAGGATTCAATGTTATAATTTCTTTTCTTATCATTGGTTTAGCAGTGTCCCACACTTCGATATATTGTATTTTCATTTTAATTCAGCTCAAAATTTTGTCTTATTTTCTTTTTGATTTTTTTTTTGCCTGATGTTTTATTTAGAAATGTTTTATTAGTTTCCAAATATTGGGATTGTCCAGATTGTCTCTTGTTGAATTGTTAGTTTCATAGAACATAATAAGCATTTCACTACAATTGTGGATTCTGTCTCCAGCCTCCTGCCTTTGAACTTGAAATGCAACACCATTTTCTCAGGATTTACAACCTGAAGGTCTGCTCTGCAGATCCTGGATTTGTAGCACTTATACTCACTGAGCCAGTTCCTTATAGTCTCAGTCTCAAACTCTCACTGTCGAGCACACACACACACATGTGCACACATCCGCATGCACACACACCACTTATTGGTTCTGTTCCTTATTAGAACCCTGACTAATACAGATTTTGATTTTATGTCCTGGAATATGTGCATCTTGGAAAATGTTCCATGTGATCTTTAACAGAATACTTAATATTGTGTTTTTGAGAACATTGTTGCATGAGTGTCAGCTGGGTCAGGATGATTAACAGTCTTGTTCAAGTGTTTTACATTCTTATCTTTTCTCTTATTAATTATTTATAAAGTGTTGTTGAGATATGCAACTGCAGTTGTAGATTCATCTGTGTCTTATTACCCTTTTTATCATATTTTATTTCAAGTATTTTGAACTCTGAAGTTAAGCGAGCACACATTTAGGTGTAGGTCTCCTTATTCATAAACAGTCCACATTGTTCCTTGTAATATTCTTTTCTCTGACAATTACTTTCTCTTATATTAATGTAGGAATTTGGCACTTATTTTTATTAATGTTCAAATGGTACATATTTTTCAATATTTCTAATTTTAACTTACTTGTGTCTTTATATCTGATGTTTTCTGCAAGCAGTATGCAACGGAAACTTACATTTCATCCTATTTGCAAGTGTGTGATTATTAATCTGGTGTTTAGACCATTTATATTCAATATGATTATCGATTTGTGCTTATTTTTTAATTTGTCCCATCTGTTCCCACTATGCCTTTCTTTTCTTTCTTTCTTTCATGATTGTATTTTCATCTCCCTTTTTTTGACTTACTGGCTGTTACTTTGTTACTTTTGTTTCAGCTGTTGCTTAGGGTTTATGTTATGCATGTCTAACTCATCACAGTCTACTTTCAAGCAATATTACACTACCTTATGTGCTGTATATGATTACTGCAATCAAATATCCTTGCTTCTCCTTTCCAAGTGAAAGTCACTCAGTCATGTCCGACTCTTTGCCATCCCATGGACTATATACATCATTAGTGGAATTCTCCAGGCCAGAATACTGGAGTGAGTAGTCATTCCCTTCTCCAGGGTATCTTCCCAACCCAGGGACTGAACCCAGGTCTCCCTC
This sequence comes from Aepyceros melampus, assembly GCA_006408695.1. Classification (NCBI taxonomy): domain Eukaryota; kingdom Metazoa; phylum Chordata; class Mammalia; order Artiodactyla; family Bovidae; genus Aepyceros; species Aepyceros melampus. The sequence goes on from SJXQ01003543.1 coordinate 102,546, forward strand.
ATTGCAAGGAAATTCTTTACCAGCTAAGTCACCAGGGAAGCCGGTGAAGTATATACTGAGGAAGTATATGAATACTGCAATTAAATATTCTTGCTTCTCTTTCTCAAGAATATTTGATTGCAGTAGTCATATATTCTTGCTTCTCCTTCCCAAGGGCTTCCCTGATAGCTCAATTGGTAAAGAATCTACCCGCAATTCAGGATACCCTAGTTTGATTCCTGGGTCAGGAAGATCCCCCGGAGAAGGGATATGCTACCCACTCCAGAATTCTTGGGTCTCCCTTGTGGCTCAGCTGGTAAAGAATTCCCCTGCAATATAGGAGACCTGGGTTCAATCCCTGGGTTGGGAAGATTCCTGGAGATGGGAAAGGCTACCCACTCCAGTATTCTGGCTTAGAGAATTCCATGGTCTATATAGTCCCTGGGGTCACAAAGAGTCAGACACGGCTGAGTGAGTTTTACTTTCATTTTCTTCTTCCCCAAACTCTACATTTTTTCACTGGATTTAGTTCCATATATGTTATAAACCTCAAAATACACTCATGTTTTATTCTTCTGCAGAAATAATTGGTTATATTTTAAGGAAATTTTAAAAATCATAAATATTTTTATATCTGTCTATACAATTACTATTCCTACTGTTATTTATTCTGTTGTTTAAATCCAGCTTTCTGTGTGATATATTTTTTGTTATTTCTTTAGGATTTCTTGTAACATTTATTTTAGCACAGGTGGCTGGTAATATAATCTAAGCTTTGTAAATCTGAAAAAATCTTTGATTTGCATTCCTTTTCTAAAGATATGTGACTGGGTATAGAATTCTAGCATGAGTATATTTTCATTTTAGTGCTTTAAAGTTGTTGCTCCACTGTCTTTGACTTGAATGATTTGTGAAAAGAAATATACTTCTTGTACCTCTGAGGATAATGTGACCGATTTTCTCTGATAGCTTTAAAATTTTGTCTTTATCAATGTTTTTAGCACTTTGATTATCATGTGACTTGGTGTCATTTTTAAATACTTCCTCTCCCTGTAAATTACAGTTTTTACATCAACAAATCTGGAAATTTTTCATCCATTATTTCTTCTAATATCTGAAGCCTACCTTTAGGAACTCTAGTTACAAATTCAATTGTCCTCTTAAACTGTCCCAGTGTTTGCCATTGCTGTTTGTTTGATGTGATTGTTTTTCATTCCGTATTTCCATCTGAGTAGTTTCTGTTGCCAAGTTTTCCAGTTCGTCTGGGAAGGTGGGCCCTTCCCCCATATGGGTACTGCTCTGCTGCTGAGGGCCTGGGGCCCCAAGGGAAAAGGAATTTTCCACTTTGCCTCCTCCTGGCAGAGCTCCTGATCCATCTTCCCTCCCAACGTGAAGCCAGACTGGCCTGTATCAGTGGACCTCCCGTTTGACCCAGGATAGGAATGAAGCTCCCTGGATCACCTACTTTTGTGTGTTTAGGTCAGGAAGTGCTCAGTTTTGCTCACTTTCTTGGGTTGGACATAGGACGCTCCACTATCGTTTTGATTTTCCAATTATAGGGTCCCAACACAGTGGATGTTAACATCTTTCAAGTTCTTGGTTCCTCTTGCATTGTTTCCAGTACTTTTATTTGTGAGGAAATAAAGGCAGAAACAGTTCTATTCCATCTTGTCCAGTTTTGAGATCTTCTCATTTGTAAAATGGGCATAAAAACAAAACATACCTTATGGGGTCATAGAAACAATGCTGGTGCTTCTTCAGTATGCAGTCACTGTTCACTACTGCCTTTTCATCCCGTCCATCTCATTTCCTTGTTTGATTCATTCATTGGAGAAGGAAATGGCAACCCACTCCAGTACTATTGCCTGGAAAATGCCATGGACAGAGGAGCCTGGTGGGCTGCAGTCCATGGGGTCGCAAACAGTTGGACACGACTGAGCGACTTCACTCAATCACTCATCCTGCCTTTGTCATTTTCCCAATCCCCCCCAACCCCCACCCCACCCAAACCATAACTGCTACACACCTGGCAACCATAATTTGGCACCATGTTGCAAGTATTCTGTAACTATAAGCCCATTTGGAATTTTATCAAATTTAGTATTTAGTTAGGGCTGAAAGGATAAGTATAGAGGGAGACATAAAGAGGGAATTTACCCTTTTCTACACTGTTATACTTTATAAAGCATCTATACCACCTAACCTATTGTTTTGCTGTCTGTATAGCATTCCTCCTGTTATCCTGAAAGAGTCGCATAACTGAGCACACTAAGAATTAAACTGGAATCTAGTCAATTAAGACCTGTGAAGGTTTTGACTTTCAAGTACTTTTCATCTTTGTTTCTTCCTTTCTTTCTTCTATCTTTCATCTAGGCATTCTTTGGAGCTTTGAACAGAAATTCAAATTATATAGGTACAGATATAAAGAATAATAATTTTCTACTTAGAAAATTGTTTTCAGAGAAGAAATTTTGCTCAATATTATTTTGAGACTCAAAGAAATAAAAAGTTGACAGATTATATATGAACAATTAATTATTTTGCATTTATTAAACCCCAAGAAAGGGATAAAAAAAGATAACATAATTGAGTGGCAGAGAAAGAATTATGTCAGACATTAAAGATGCCCTGATACCCTGTCACTTAATATTGGTTTTCTGTCTCAAGTGCTGTGAAGTGTGTAATACATTCTGATGGGCAGATGGATGGGAGAGTTTGATATATTGACACAGCACTAATAACCCAGAAGGCACCAAGATGAATGGTACATTATGTTTAGGGAATGCAGACACCATTCTTCATGTACCTACTTATCTGAATTAAAAAAAGGAAGAATAAAATATAGGTCCTTGAGAACTTCTTTTTAAGGAAGTTAAAGTTAATGTTTTTATAAATAATTACTGATGAAATAGAATAGTTAAACTTTAGTGGCAAAGATCCACACTGATTCCTATAATTAATGGACATATTCTTATCTCTGAGACAGGGGAGAGGTAAAATATTATAAGAGGTTTTAAGTATGTATTAAATATCAGAATTTATCTCAGGACTCATTACATTTAGTAGTTCATTTATTTCTAACAATAACACTACAAAAGATAGGTGGCATTATTTTGGCTTAACTGAAAAAGAAATATAGACCCAGATACAGTAAGTACATTTCTCAAGGTAGCAGTTATTAAAATAAGAGATTTCACCCAGTGAAGTTCTGAGTCAAAACTTGTGGCACTTGAGGAATATCTGATATTCCTCTAGTCTGCTAGTCTGAGGCAAGAAGTACGCAAAATCAGGACTCCCCTGCTGGTCCAGTGGTTAAGGCCACACTTGCACAGCAGGGGCACCAGTTTGATCCCTGGTCAGGGAACGAAATTCCCACAAGGTCCACGGCACAATCAAAAGAAGAAAGGAAGCACAGTAGATAATCTAGGCTATTCTATGGTGCTGTAAGGCAAGAAACCTAACAACATGATATTGGTGCCAATGAGAAGAAGCTTCTTTGGGCACACATGGAACAAGATGAACATTAAAATAATAATGAATGCAATTTATGAAAACCCTGTGAGAATAAAGTTCTGTCAATGATGATAATTGATTGATTTCACTCTCTCATCTGAAATGATGATATTTAAGAATTATGCAGATAGATTCAGGCGTTAAACATCACGCAAAACAAGTGATTTATAATAGAAAAAGAAACAGAATGACAGGCTTTGTTTACTATCTGGAGAGTTAGGGTTAGGGGAGACCAAGATTGCAGAAGAGGCGTCAGATTGAGAAAGCAGAGGTAGGGTCTGGTAAGATTAGGGTGAACGGAGTTACCAAAGTAGAGAATTGAAAAGAATAAGTTGCAAATAGAGTCTTCAGAAACCTGAAGAGATTTTTCAAGTCTCCAGCTGAGCACTAATCAGTGCTTGCACATGGAGAGGTTACCTGCGGATGAAGTACCTAAAGTCCCAAGGAGGAAATCTGCAGAGGTCACACACAGCTAGACTTCGTTTGCATTCACAATAGGGAGAATGTGTGAAAAACTACCCAAGGCCAGGAAAAACCCCAATGGAATGGATTACTGAGAAAAATGACCAATGAAAACACAAGGAGACTTAGCTGATGTTTTCATCAGCAGCTTCAGGTTGGCTATTCAGGTTACTATTCCAATGGTGGATTAGTCCTAACCTAAAGGCTGCTCTGGTTTTTCCTAATGTATTCTAAAAGCAAGCATCAGAACAATTAAACCATCTCAAGTAATTGACAGAGTCCTAAAATACAGTTTAATAATATTTATAGAATTTTAAAACTTTCTATCCAATAAGGTAATATTCACAGAATCTGCCAAAAAAGAAATAATTATCAGGCCTATAAAAATACAGAAAACTGTAAACTATAATGAAAAGAAAAAGCAGTACATTGAAATTAACTCACAAATGACTTGATTTTAGAATGTACAGACAACGAAGCTATTATTAAAGATAGGAAACTTCAAGATCAGTGAACCTGAAACAGTACAAACTATCTCCAATAACATGCAGAGTATTAAGAAAAAATTGAAAAAAATCAACAAAACATCATAGAATAGTAAGATGATTCAAGAAGCCAATATATTTGTAATTTGAGTGCTCAGTGGAGAAAGGGTACAAATATTTGAAAAACAATAACAATTAGAAATTTCTTAAATATGTTTTTCTTGAATATAATAATATGTACAAAGAAATAGCAATTATAAAAAAGAACCAAATGGAAATTTTAAAGTGAAAATTACAATAACAGAAATTTTTTTAAATCTTATGGACTTATATTAGCATGGAGATCACAAGATCAGAATCAGCAAATTTGAATACAATTCAAGAGGATTTATCCAATCTGAATAGGGAGGGGACTGTGGAACAACACCTGAAGCATGCATCATCAGAATGGCGGTATCAGAAGGAAAAGAGATGAAGAGTGAAGCTGGAAGAGACAGTGTCAGATTCCACAGGTCAAGGGCTCAGTCCCCCAAGACTGCTCACTCCCCATCCCTGCTTCAGATACAAGTTGCATGTCCAAGTTCTCCTCCATACCTCTGACCAACCACCTATAGATGGGAGATTTCCAGGACTCCCCCTTGGGTTTGATTAATTTGCTAGAGCTACTAACAGAATTCAGAGAACCATTTTGCTTACCAGATTTCCAGGATTTTTAAATAAAAGAGTATAACTCAAGAACAGCCAGATGGAAGGGAGGCATAGGGCAAGGTGTGGGAATGGGCTGAGGGTTCAGAGTTAGGTAAAATAGAGACAGCACCTTGTATCAATGCTCAGGTAGCCTCCAAGCAAGGTAGAACAGACTTAAGCTATAATTTGTTAATAAATTCTGCTCTGGAACTAGGGCACTGTTGGGAACGTGGGCTGACATCTTCAAGCATGCTGCCACACGCAGGAAGGTTGGTCATGACCAAGCTAAAAAATGCCACACAGCTTTCTTACCATTTTGTATTGCCTTTTCCTAAATTCAGCATTTACTTGCTTGTTATTAACTTTTGACAGTTTTCTAGATTCCTAACAAAATTGGTTCTGATAGTTTCTGCTTGTTTTTCAACATTTTCATTCATTTTTCTGATGCTACTTTGTCAGTGATTTTTAAGTAGTTCATTTTCTTGTGACTTGCAAGGAAATCAGGGTTGGAGAAGGTAACTCAGGGCCAAATATCATAATGAATTATACTGAAATCATATGAGTGAAACACGATAAATACACTTCTTTGGGGAAGTCTGCTTATCGATTCCATTTAATATGATTGCTGCAACAGAAGACCATCAGGTTTAGCAGGAAGAGACCATTTTATGATCTCTCTTCTTGTTATCTTAGTGACCTTTCATGACTCATTAAATTCTTTGAACCCGTTTCCCCTCTCTGGATGTTAATAGGCTTCCCTTGTGGCTCAGACTGTAAAGAATCTGCTGGCAATGTAGGAGATGTGAGTTCAATCCCTGGGTCATGAAGATCTCCTTGAGAAGGGAATGGCTACCCAATTCAATATTCTTGCCTGAAGAATCCCATGGACAGAGGAGCCTGGCAGGCTATAGTCCATGGGATTTCAAACAGCTGGACATGACTGAGTGACTAACATGGACGAATGATATTAATATATAACATTTTTCTAAAGATACACTGAAACTAAAAAGAAAAACTGAGATAAGTAACATATGAAGTTCTACTAAAACAATTCGTAAGAATAATAATGCATTCTGCTACCTAAGTATCATCACAATTTCTATCAAAGGACATAATTTCTTCCATCGTATTTTTCAATTTGAAATTTTTATATGAAACCAGGTGAAAAATCAAAGTGACTTTGGTGGGATCACATGGTGTTTCACAAGGGGAGGATCTGTTCCACTTACTAAAATGTCTATAGACAGAAGAAAGAAATACACAGAAAAACCTCAATGGATCTGTCCTGGAATATATGAGTACAGTCATTTTTCACTTTTACTTCATTCTACATGGGTGCACATAACTAAAAGAAGAAAAAAATAACTCAGAAATGTCAGCACCAGTGAATTATTTAGCTTTGGTTCAGAAAAGTTCACTTTATTTCATTTAAAAGTTATCAGAGACTTTGCCTCCCAAAAAGGCTTTGTACTTGATACCTTGAAATTTTTGAGTTCACATAAGGCAAATTCTTCAAACTAGGCTTCAAGTACATATGAACTGAGAACTTACAGATGTACAAGCTGGATTTAGAAAAGGCAGAAGAGCCAGAATTCAAATTGTCGACAATCACAGGATCATATGAAAGCAAGGGAATTCCAGAAAACATCTACTTCTGCTTCATTGACTACATTAAAACCTTTGACTGTGTGGATCTCAATAACTGTGGAAAATTCTTAAAGAGATGGGAATACCAGGCCATCTTACCTGTCTCCTGGGAAACTGTGTGCAGGTCAAGAAGCAACAGTTAGAACTGGACATGGAACAATGGACTGGTTCAAAATCGAGAAAGGTCAAAGCTGTATATTGTTACCCTGCTTATTTTAACTTCTGTGCAGAGTTCAGTTCAATTCAGTTCAGTTCAGTCACTCAGTCATGTCTGACTCTTTGCGACCCCATGAATCACAGCATGCCAGACCTCCCTGTCCATCACCATCTCCCAGAGTTCACCCAGACTCACGTTCATCGAGTCCGTGATGCCATCCAGCCAACTCATCCTCGGTAGTCCCCTTCTCGTCCTGCCCCCAATACCTCCCAGCATCAGAGTCTTTTCCAATGAGTCAACTCTTCACATGAGGTGGCCAAAGTACTGGAGTTTCAGCTCTAGCGTCATTCCTTCCAAAGAAATCGCAGGGCTGATCTCCTTCAGAATGGACTGGTTGGATCTCCTTGCAGTCCAAGGGACTCTCAAGAGTCTTCTCCAACACCACAGTTCAAAAGCATCAATTCTTCAGTGCTCAGCCTTCTTCACAGTCCAACTCTCACATCGATACATGACCACTGGAAAAAACAGCCTTGACTAGACGGACCTTAGTCGGCAAAGTAATGTCTCTGCTTTTGAATATGCTATCTAGATTGGTCATAACTTTTCTTCCAAGGAGTAACCATCTTTTAATTTCATGGCTGCAGTCACCATCTGCAGTGATTTTGGAGCCCAAAAAAATAAACTCTGACACTGTTTCCGCTGTTTCCCCATCTATTTCCCATGAAGTGATGGGACCGGATGCCATGGTCTTCGTTTTCTGAATGTTGAGCTTTAAGCCAACTTTTTCACTCTCCTCTTTCACTTTCATCAAGAGGCTTTTTAGCTCCTCTTCTCTTTCTGCCATAAGGGTGGTGTCATCTGCATATCTGAGGTTACTGATTTCTTCACAGTCCAACTCTCACATCCATACATGACTACTGGAAAAACCATAGCCTTGACTAGACGGACCTTAGTTGGCAAAGTAATGTCTCTGCTTTTGAATATGCTATCTAGGTTGGTCATAACTTTTCTTCCAAAGAGTAAGCGACTTTTAATTTCATGGCTGCAGTCACCATCTGCAGTGATTTTGGAGCCAAAGATAAAGTCTGACACTGTTTCTCCATCTATTTCCCATAAAGTGATGGGACTGGATGCCATGATCTTCGTTTTCTGAATGTTGAGCTTTAGGCCAACTTTTTCACTCTCCTCTTTCACTTTCATCAAGAAGTTTTTAGTTCCTCTTTCCTTTCTGCCATAAGGGTGGTGTCATTTGCCTGTCTGAGGTTATTGATATTTCTCCCGGCAATCTTGATTCCAGCTTGTGTTTCTTCCAGTCCAGCGTTTCTCATGATGTACTCTGCATATAAGTTAAAGAAGCAGGGTGACAATATACAGTCTTGACGTACTCCTTTTCCTATTTGGAACCAGTCTCTTGTTCCATGTCCAGTTCTAACTGTTGCTTCCTAACCTGCATACAGATTTCTCAAGAGGCAGGTCAGGTGGTCTGGTATACCCATCTCTCTCAGAATTTTCCACAGTTTATTTCCAGGATGTCTGGCTCTAGATGAGTGATCACACCATCATGATTATCTGGGTCGTGAAGATCTTTTTTGTACAGTTCCTCTGTGTATTCTTGCCACCTCTTCTTAATATCTTCTGCTTCTGTTAGGTCCAGACCATTTCTGTCCTTTATCGAGCCCATCTTTGCATGAAATGTTCCCTTGTTATGTCTAATTTTCTTGAAGAGATCTCTAGTCTTTCCCATTCTGTTGTTTTCCTCTATTTCTTTGCATTGATCGCTGAAGAAGGCTTTCTTATCTCTTCTTGCTATTCTTTGGAACTCTGCCTTCAGATGCTTATGTCTTTCCTTTTCTCTTTTGCTTTTCTTTTCTTTTCTTTTCACAGCTATTTGTAAGGCCTCCCCAGACAGCCATTTTGCGTTTTTGCATTTCTTTTCCATGGGGATGGTCTTGATCCCTACGAACCTCATTATTGATCTCCTCTCTGTTAAACGCTGTGCTGGGCAGTGGAGACACCGAAGATGAATAAGTGATAGCCTCATCTATCCTAGAGGGTCAGGCTAGTTGAGGAGATAGATATGTCAGCATATATTTGAGGATCCTGCCATTCACAACATTTAGTGCAGTGTTGTTTTTATAACTAGTAGTCAACAAGTGTTTATGAATGACTGAATGATTCTCAGGTTATTATGGGACCCCAGAGTAATGGAACTTGGTCAGACTTGAGGGGAGAAGGGTGGATTGGGAGGGTGTTGTGAAGAAGTTTTCCCAAGCCTCTGGAAATAGACCCACAGGATCCACTTAATACAAATTTTTGTAGAAAATTGAAGGCGGGAGAAGGGGACAACAGAGGATGGTTGGATGGCATCACCATCTCAGTGGACATGAGTTTAAGTAAACTCTGGGAGTTGGTGATAGACAGGGAAGCCTGGCGTGCTGCAGTCCATGGGATCGTAGAGAGTCGGGCACGACTGAGCAACTGAACTGAGCTGAACTGTAGAAGTCAAAGAATAAAAAACAACTAATAGAGAATTCTCATTTCTCATTAAACCTGGCTTAAGCTTAATTTTTTAAAAACGGTCTTGAGCATCTGAACCAAAGCTTAGTTTCATGAGATGAATTAACCCTCCTTTTGTTTTTAGTTATGTTTAAATTAGGAGATCCCTTACTTTTCAAAATTCTCTTTGGAGTTGATGCCAATACTTTTACCCCAGCAAATCAAGAATTTGTTTTGAAAGCTGCCTCAGAAGAAGTTCAGATATTCTTTGAAATGCAGTAATAACTGGAGGGGTTTTTATTGACTGATTTCCAACAGAAATTTTGTAGTATAGGCTAATCTTTTTAAAGGCAGTGCAAGTTACAAATACTTGATTTGCTAGTCCTTTTCCACTGCCTTGTGTCAGGTACTATAATCAATTAAACACATTTCTTTTTAAAGCCACTTTTCCATACCTTTTTTACATTTCAGTGTAAAGGAATCTCTTTACCTTTCATAGAGTTAGAACTGAATAGCTGGAACCATTCTAGACAATTATAGTTCATATATAGCAGAAGGGTAAATTTAGAAAGTTACAGCAGGTCACATCCATTGTGGATAAAGTGGTACTTCAGTTGTGCCCTGGTCTTACGGGGAAACGTCAGCTGCATGCTATTAGTATTCTGAGCTCATGAGAAATCTCGCGTACAGATTTCTGTTTTAGTCTCACTGGTGTATGTATATACATGTATACTGAAGTATACGTATACCTTGCAATTATTATTTTATCAGCAGTTCCTGGCATTCATGCAAGATGTTAATAGGTCAGCAGGATGTGCTTCCCCAGGCAACACAAGAAGTGGTTTCCTATTTTTAGGAGGCTTATTGACAGAGAAATGGTAAGGAATGAAGACAAATCCAGTATCACTGCAAAAAACCCCAGACCATGTCCCAGAGGTTACACTATGGCCTCTGTCTATAGTCCACACACTCTCCTAGACCTTTCAGTCTTGCATTTTGAACACACTACCATGCTGTGATAGCACATCAGATTTCATTAGACCAAAACCACACTATTATGTCTCTCCAATTTTAGGTATTATTTCCCCAATTTTCTCATCTTGATTAGTATTATTGCTCATTACGTAACAAAGCTAGATGTTTCCAAGCTTTCCTTAATCTCTTCTTTTCTATAAATCCTTAAATTCATTTCCCCCAAGTTGTATAACTTCTTTCCCCTGCATGTATGACAAATCACTTCCTTTTTCACATTCCTGTCCCTGAAACGTTGCTCACTAGGACCATTGCAATAGTATCCAAACTATCTTACAGACTTCATTCTCTTTACCTCTAACTCACCCTCCATATGTTACTCCAGTGATTATTTTGAGGACAGCAGTCTGATCTTGGCAGTTCCTACCCTTTTGCCTAAAGGGTAATATTCAGTCTTCTTCTTATAGCATGTAAGAACATTCATAGGCTGGGCCCTGCCTTACATTGAGAATTTTAACTTCTTTGTCATTTCCAAGTTTATAATTCACCACACTGCATTACTCATAGTTTCCTGCATACTGTCTTCTCCCCTACCACTATGACATTTCACGATGGTGTGATCACTCATCTAGAGCCAGACATCCTGGAATATGAAGTCAAGTGGGCTTTAGAAAGCATCGCTATGAACAAAGCTAGTGGGGGTGATGGCATTCCAGTTGAGCTATTTCAAATCCTGAAAGGTGATGCTATGAAAGTGCTGCACTCAATATTGCAGCAAATTTGGAAAACTCAGCAGTGGCCACAGGACTGGAAAAGGTCAGTTTTCATTTCAATCCCAAAGAAAGGCAAAGCCAAAGAATGTTCAAACTACCGCACAATTGCACTCATCTCACCCCCTTGTAAAGTAATGCTCAAAATTCTCCAAGCCAGGCTTTAGCAATACGTGAGCCGTGAACTCCCTGATGTTAAAGCTGGTTATAGAAAAGGCAGAGGAACCAGAGATCAAATTGCCAACATCTGCAGGATCATGGAAAAAGCAAGAGAGTTCCAGAAAAACATCTATTTCTGCTTTCTTGACTATGCCAAAGCCTTTGACTGTGTGGATCACAATAAACTGGAAAATTTTGAAGGAGATGGGAATACCAGACCACCTAACCTGCCTCTTGAGAAATCTGTATGCAGGTCAGGAAGCAATAGTTAGAACTGGACATGGAACAACAGATTGGTTTCAAATAGAAGAAGGAGTGTGTCAAGGCTGTATATTTTCATCCTGCTTATTTAACTTCTGTGCAGAGTACATCATGAGAAACGTTGGACTGGAAGAAACACAAGCTGGAATCTAGATTGCCGGGAGGAATATCAATAACCTCAGATATGAAGATGACACTACCCTTATGGCAGAAAGTGAAGAGGAACTAAAAAGCCTCTTGATGAAAGTGAAAGAGGAGAGTGAAAAAGTTGGCTTAAAGCTCAACATTCAGAAAACGAAGATCATGACATCCAGTCCCATCACTTCATGGGAAATAGATGGGAAAACATTGGAAACAGTGTCAGACTTTATTTTTTTGGGCTCCAAAATCACCACAGATGGTGACTGCAGCCATGAAATTAAAAGGCGCTTACTCCTTGGAAGAAATTTATGCCCAACCTAGATAGTATATTCAAAAGCAGAGACATTAGTTTGCCGACTAAGGTCTGTCTAGTCAAGGCTATGATTTTTCCTGTGGTCATGTATGGATGTGAGAGTTGGACTGTGAAGAAGGCTGAGCGCCAAAGAATTGATGCTTTTGAACTGTGCTGTTGGAGAAGACTCTTGAGAGTCCCTTGAACTGCAAGGAGATCCAACCAATCCGTTCTGAAGGAGATTAGGCCTGGGATTTCCTTGGAAGGAATGATGCTAAAGCTAAAACTCCAGTACTTTGGCCACCTCATTCGAAGAGCTGACTCATTGGAAAAGACTCTGATGCTGGGAGGGATTGGGGGCAGGAGGAGAAGGGGACAACAGAGGATGAGGTGGCTGGATGGCATCACTGACTCGATGGATGTGAGTCTGAGTGAACTCTGGGAGTTGGTGATCGACAAGGAGGCCTGGCGTGCTGTGATTCATGGGGTCACAAATAGTCAGACACGACTGAATGACTGAACTGAACTGAACTGAACAAATAAATTCCTTGCCTGTGGGCTATTGGTCTCCACCAATTAGCCATGTAACAACTCGCTACTCTTTGCAAAGGAAAAGGATGGAATCTGGTAAATGTTTAAGGTCTCTGGACCATAAATGAAGCTGTAGTCCCCCTCCGTCCCAACGTACCCTATCTCTATGTGATCCTGGGAGAAAATGCGCCCACTGCCAAGTGGTTTACAGTCCCAGATCTTGAAGATGCATTCTTTTGCATACCACTGGGTAAAGAATCCCAGCGTATTTTTGCCTTCTAGTGGGAGGCTCCAGGAGAAAAACACCGAGAGATGACTTGGACAGTATTACCTCATAGGTTCAGAGATAGCCAGCATGTGTTTGGGCAGACTCTTAGCCAGGATCTCCTATGTCTGGATTTGGGACCTAATGGGAAAATATTATGATACATAGATGACCTACTAATCTGCTCTTCAGATGAGAAAAATGCCCAACAAAATGTAATTCAGCTTCTAAACTTTTGGCAGAGAGGAGATATAAAGTCTCCCGTGCTAAGGCACAGATAGTTGAGACAAAGGTCACATAACTTGGAATTCAGATTATACATGGGTCCAGAAGACTGTCCTCTGATTGAGTACAAGGAATCCTCCAGTTGCCCTCCCCCAAGACACAAAAACAATTCCGAGCTTTCCTGGGCCTAACTGGGTATTGTAGAATCTAGATAACCAACTATGGTTTAATTGCCCAGCTCTTATATGAAAATTTGAAGGGATGGGATGATTCAGTCCCATTGATGTGGGGAACTCCTCAAAAGAAGATGGAGGATATACTAAAACAAGCCTTAACTCAAGTACCTTCCTTGAGGTTGCCAGACCCAGAAAAAGCATTCCAACTTATGTTCATGAAAAAGAAGTAATAGCCTTGGTAGTGTTAACTCAAAGGTTGGGACCTGAGCCCCAGCCTGTAACTTACTTATCCAAGAGGCTCAACTCAATCACCCGAGGCTTGCCTCCCTGCCTTCAAAATCTTGCAGCTATTGCAATCTTGATAGAAGAAGATGCTTTAAAATTGTTTTCTGGGGGCAAACTAACTATTTCTACAAACCACCAAGTGTAACAACTCCAAAATGGGAGAGGCCATTTATGATGTCTGATTAAAGAATCTTCAGATATCAAGTAGTGCTGATGGAAAATCCAGGCCTGACTATATCCCCTGTGAGGTTCTTAACCCAGCCACCCTTCTGCCTACCTCCGAGGGCTCTCTCCCCTTTCACTCTGGCCTAGAAAACTTGGACCACTGGACAAAACCCCAAGAAGGATTGTCCGAAGATCCTCTGACCAATTCTGAGAAATTCTGGTACACTATGGAACCAGTTTTGTCTTGGATGGAAAAGGAAGAGCCAGATAAGCAGTAGTCTCCAATTTTGAGATCACAGAGGGTAAATTTTTACCATCAGATACTTCAACTCAATTAGCTTAGCTCACAGCCCTGACTTAAACTTTAGAGCTTGGAAAAGGAAAAAGAGTAGCCATTTACACTGACTCCAAATATGACTTTCTGGTGCTAAATGTACACGCTTCTATTTGGAAAGAAAGAGGCCACTTAGCCACCTGAGGACCCCCAATCAAATATGGTGACCAAATCCTTAGGCTTTTGGAGGAAACCCATCTGCCCACTGAGATTTCAGTCTCTCATGGCAAAGAACACTAAAAAGGGAGGATGGAAGTGGCACAAGGGAACCAAGCAGTTGATCAGGCAGCTAAGAGAGCAGCATTACAGAACAATGACCTAGTAGGTGTTGCCACCTTAGTTCCACAGGCTAGTTTGCCAGAAACTCCTTCATATACTGAAGGAGAGACTCTTAAAAATGAGAGTCAGGGCTTTCAAGAAGATCATATGGATGGTTCCAAAAGGAGGGATTCCTTTTTCTGCCTGGGAACCTCCAATGGAAGTTGGTTAACTCCTTACATGCCACCACTCATTAGGGAAAAAGACCCTCCAGAGATTACTACATTCCTTCAAAGGAACAAGCTTCCAAATAACCATGACAAGTGGTCTCCTCTTGTTCCATTTGGCAATTAAACAACCCCCGAGGAGCTTGAAGACCCCAGCTGGCCCAGCCTTTCCAATGATATGGGACCTACTCAAGAGAGGACTGGCAGATGGCTTCACCCAGATGCCAGTTTCTCAAGGATATAAATACCGATTAGTCATAATAGATACATTCACAGGATGGATTGAAGGCTTTCCCACCCGGACTGAGAAGGCTGAGGAGGTGGTTTAAAAAAAAAAAAAAAACGTGCTCCCTGAAATCGTTCTGAGATTTGGTCTGTCCAGGTCATTACAAAGTGACAATGGGACATCATTTACCTCTAAGGTTACCCAAAGGGTCTCTAAAGCATTGGGCATTACTTATTATCTCTATTGTGCCTGGAGGTCTCAGTCTTCAGGAATAGTAGAAAGAGCCAACCAATTCCTAAAATCAGCAATAAAAAAGATAATCCAGGAGACCTTCCTGGGATGGAATGAGGCTTTACCAATAGCTCTCCTCTGTACCCATATTGTTCCTAAGGAACAGGTTGGTCCTAGTCCTTATGGGATGCTATATGGGAGACCTTTTGTTTATGTCAATGACTTGTTCCTATATCCAGAGGCTCAGACCCTCCAGTCTTATCCCATGGACATTGGGCAATTCCAACAGGATATATGTTTTTGGGGTGTCACCCAGGACCCAAAAGATTCTAAAGAGTCACCGCTATATTCTCCAAGAACTAAAGTCCTAATTAAAGCATGGAAAGATGGGTTCCCAAAGGCTCAACTCTAGCCCACAGGCCCCTACCCTGTAATACTTTCTACCTCCACAGTAGTCAAGGTACCAGGATATGACTCCTGGATTCACTACTCACGAGTCAAGCTGTGGAAGAAAACAGAAGAGGACACTCAATACACCTGTGAGCCCCTGGAGATCTCAGATACCTATTCAGGACTACAGATGAGTGTCATTCGTATAAACACACCTAAAATTAAGTTTCTGGGGATAAGATTTTTCAGGACAGCTCTAAAAAGCAAACACAACTTATCAGGGGTTGTACTCCAAAATAGACAGGAGATAGATCTCCTGATCCCTGAAAAAGGAGGGACTTGAGCCATCTTGAATGAAATGTGTTTTTTTTTTTTTTTTTTTCTGGTAAAGACCTCCAGCTAAGTTAAGGAAAGTCTCATAGTCCTAAAGAAAAACATTCATACCCTACAAGATTTCAAAGAACGAACTGAAGAGATCTCCTGGTGGCTACAATCTCTCTTTGGGGGATTCCCTTGGTGAGGGGGAACTTGGAGTTGGCTAATGCCCCTACTAGTTCTTGTTATCAACATATTGATGCTGCTTATGATTTCACCATGTATTATCAATTGTCTAACCCATTTTATCTATGCCCAGGTTAACAAGCTGCAACATGCAGTGTCAGCTCCACAAGGATATATAAAACTACAGCTGACCACGGAAAATATCACTCACCCTTGAATGGACACAGCTATAAGGACTCCGAGGCTTGAGACTAGCAAGAGGGGGAGGCTCAATTCTCCTCACCATCTCAGTTCAGTAGGAAGTAGCCAGAAAGAACTCTATGCCCTTATTCCCAAAGAATTGGGCCTTCTATTGCTTGAGGGGGAAATGTTGGGTATTTAGAATAGGAAAAAGGAGTCCAGAATGGTGGTGGCTAAAACAGAAAAGAAAAACCCATGAAAATAGAACAAAGGAAGGTCTGAGGACCGGAATGAGGACCTGAGGTAAAACAAACAGCACTCCTGGCTAACCCAATTTTCATAGGGCAGACCCAGTAGGAGGAGAAAAAACATAAAAAGAAGAGCCAAATTGGTTTGGTGTCTCTCTTCTCTTCGCGTCTTTTGGGTCGGCATGCCCTCATGCAGCAAGGGTGTATTTTCCTTTACTTTCTGAATAAAACTGAGCTGTAAAACAGAGATGTAACACAGAGATGTAACACTGGTCCAACCTAGGGCTGTAGGGCTTGTCTGTCGCTGCAAATTTTTGTTGCGATGAGAGAGATCCAAGGAAATTACAACCCCCCTCACAATTTGATATACAAAATAGATAACCAGAATTAGAAGCCAAATAAAAACAAAGAAAATTAAGGTAGTGGTAATTGAGGGGGATCAAAGAGAGCACATTCACATTAAGAAGGAAAATCCATCCCATATAGTCCTAAGGTCAAAAAACACACCCAGCCTTGGAGTCAACCAGTCTCATCTACTTATTTTGTGGATTACAGTGCATTTAAAAGGTCAAATTAAAAAATTAAACCCTTTGTTTGAATTCCAAATTCATAAAGCTAATATAGCAAAGAGTTCTAAGTAGCTGAATTTCTAGCTACTGTAACTCCTCATTGGAGACTGACAATTTGAAATTCTTGCTTTATATATCAGTTTAAACATGATGACATAGTAGGTCCATGAATCAAGGCAAACTGGAAGAGGACAAACAAGAGATGGCAAGAGTGAATATCAACATTTTAGGAATCAGTAAAGTAAAATGGACTGGAATGGGTGAATTCAACTCAGACAACCCTTATATCTACTACTGTGGGCAAGAATCCCTTAGAAGAAATGGAGTAGCCATCATAATCAACAAAAGAGTCTGAAATGCAGTACTTGGATACATTCTAAAAAACAACAGAAACATTGCTGTTAGCTTCCAAGGGAAACTATTCAATATCACAATAATCCAAGTCTATACCCTGGCCAATAATGCTGAAGAAGCTGAAGTAGAACAATTCTATGAAGACCTACAAGACCTTCAAGAACTAGTACCCCCAAAAGACAACCTTTTCATTATAGGGGCCTGGAATGCAAAAGTAGGACGTCAAGAAACACCTGAAATAACAGGCAAATTTGGCATTGAAGTTCAGAATGAAGCAGGCCAAAGGCTAACAGTATTGTTAAGAGAACACACCGGTCATAGCAAACACCCTTTTCTAAAAACACAAGAGAAGACTACACATGGACATCACCAGATGGTCAATACTGAAATCAGATTGATTATATTTTTTGCAGCCAAAGACAGAGAAACCCTATACAGTCAGCAAAAATAAGCCTGGGAGCTGACTGTGGCTCAGATCATGAACTTATTGCTAAATTCAGACTCAAATCGAAGACAGTAGGGAAAACTACTAGACCATTCAGGTATGACCTAAATCAAATCCCTTATGACTATACAGTGAAGGGACAAACAGATTCAAGGGTTAGATCTGATAGAGTGCCTGAAGAACTATGGATGGAATTTGGTGACATTGTACAGGAGGCAGTGATCAAGATTACTCCAAAGAAAAAGAAATGCAAAAAGGCAAAATGGTTGTCTGAGGAGGTCTTACAAACAGCTATGAAAAGAAGAGAAGGAAAAAGGAAAGATATACACATTTGAATGTAGAGTTCCAAAGAATAGCAAAGAGAGATAAGAAAGCCTTTCTCAGTGATCAATGCAAAGAAATAGAGGAAAATAACACAATGGGAAAGATTAGAGATCTCTTCAAGAAAATTTGAGATACCAAGGAAAATTTTTATGCAAAAAGGGGCACAATAAAAGACAGAAATGACAAGGACCTAACAGAAGCAGAAGATATTAAGAAGAGGTGGCAAAAATACACAGGAGAACTGTACAAGAAAGATCTTCACAACCCAGATAATCACAATGGTGTGATTACTCACCTAGAGCCAGACATCCTGGAATGTGAAGTCAAGTGGACCTTAGGAAGCATCACTATGAACAAAGCTAGTGGATGTGATGGAATTCCAGTGGAGCTATTTCAAATCCTAAAACATGATGCTGTGAAAGTGCTGCATTCAATATGCCAGCAAATTTGGAAAACTCCGCAGTGGCCACAGGACTGGAAAATGTCAGTTTTCATTCCAATCTTAAAGAAAGGCAATGTCAAAGAATGCTCAAACTGCCTCACAATTGCACTCACCTCACAGACTAGCAAAGCAAAGCTCAAAATTCTCCAAGCCAGGCTTCAACAGTATGATAATTGTGAACTTCCTGATGTTCAAGCTGGTTTTAGAAAAGGCAGAGGAACCAGAGATCAAATTGCCAACATCTGCAGGATCATGGAAAAAGCAAGAGAGTTCCAGAAAAACATCTATTTCTGCTTTGTTGACTATGCCAAATACTTTGACTGTGTGGATCACAACAAACTGTGGAAAATTCTTAAAGAGATGGGAATACCAGAACATCTGATCTGCCTCTGACAAATGTGTATGCAAGTCAAGAGAGTCAGACATGGACCAACGGAATGGTTCCAAACCTAGAAAGGAGTACATCAAGGCTGTATATTGTCACCTTGCTTATTTAGCTTACATGCAGAGTACATCATGAGAAACGCTGGGCTGGATGAAGCACAAGTTGGAAACAAGGTTGCTGAAGAAATATCAATAACCTCATATATGTAGATGACACCACCCTTATGGCAGAAAGCAAAGAACTAAAGAGCCTCTTGATGAAAGTGAAAGTGGAGAGTGGAAAGTTGGCTTAAAATTAAACATTCAGAAAACTGAGGTCATGGCATCTGGTCCCATCTCATCATGGCAAATAGATGGGGAAACATTGGAAACAATGACAGACTTTATTTTTTTAGGCTCCAAAATCACTGCAGATGGTGACTGTAGCCATCACATTAAAAGACATTTACTCCTTGGAAGAAAAGTTATGACCAACTTAGATAGCATATTGAAAAGCAGAGACATTACTTTACCAACAAATATTTATCTAGTCAAAGCTATGGTTTTTCCAGTAGTCATGTACAGATGTGAGAGTTGGATTGTAAAGAAAACTGAGCACCAAAGAATTGATGCTTTATAACTGTGGTCTTGGAGAAGATTCTTGAGAGTCCCTTGGACAGCAAGGAGATCCAACCAGTCCATCCTAAAGGAAATATGTCCTGAATATTCATTGGAAGGACTGATGCTGCAAATCAAACTCCAACACTTTGGCCACCTGATGTGAGGAACTGACTCATTTGTAAAGACTCTGATAGTGGTAAAGATTGAAGGCAGGAAGAGACAGGGATGACAGAGGATAAGATGGTTGGATGGCGTCACTGACTCAATGGACATGAGTTGGAGTAAACTCCGGGAGTTGGTCATGGACAGGGAGGCCGGTCGTTCCTAGCCCATAGGGTCGCAAAGGGTTGGACATGACTGAGTGACTGAACTGAACTGAACTAACATAGTAGGATCCTGCACTGAAAAATTAGGCCTATGTTGTGAATCCAACTCTTTATAAATTCTAATGTTTAATTAGAAAATATAAACAGTATTTTGTTTTTTTATTATATTAGAATAAGAACAATAATTATTAGTAAAGAATTTTTTCTTCCTTTAAAAATAGAATGGCAAACTTTAGTGTCAAAACTTGGCCCACATTAAAACCTAAAGACACTGAGTGATAAAGTGATACCATTAAAACAATATAGTCATATATTCACAGGGCAGGGTTAAAGACATTCAAACAAATCTATTGGAAATGAAAATATTGACATCACTTTTTACTTGCAATCTAAGCTAATTATAAATTTTGACCAGTATGCAGGATGACTGAAGCGACTTAGCAGCAGCAGCAACAGTAGGCATTACTTTGGTAAAGAATTGAGAACTAGGGGACTTCCCTGGCAGTTCATTGGTTAAAGCTCTGCTTTCCCCATACAGGGGGCACAGGTTGGACCCCTGGTCAAAGAACTAAGACCCCATAAGCTGCATGGTATGCCAAAAAGAATTAGTAATACTAGTGGTTATTTCTTGGTGAGGTGTTATTATAGGTTATTTCTACTTTCCCCATTTTTATGTTTCCGTATTTTCTGATATTGCTAAACAATTTTCCACAATTAATGTTGTCAATACTTTAAAAAATAGATTGCTACTTTTACATTAAAAAAGAGAGTTGAAAACTATGAAAAAACCCCTTTGTGTCTTTACACTTATCTTTACACTTTGTTTCATATCCCTAGATTTCATGTTCTGATTTCAAAGTTTGCCAAAAAAAACCCAGAAACTAGCTCATTATATCAAATTGTTATAGTTTACCAAAAAGGAGGAAGCTGAAACAAGTATTTTTGTTTCTGTCCTCTTTGAAAATATTTTATTTGCCTCATGAAGGAAGCATGAAAATCAGCATTTGACCATAATTTGTGAATCAGTATCTCTGCATTTGAACATAGTAGAATTTGGACAGAATCAGACTTAAAACTAGTACTTAGTTTCCTTGTTCTGCTATTTCTTCTCTCTTCTGAAATTCCCCTTCTAAGATGATTCAAAATATATCAATAGAAAATCTTAAAACTATTCAAATTCCACTATTATTACAAGCCTAAAATCAAAATTGAGATTATCACATTAAGACAATTCACATTCTCAGTCAAGCTTGTGAGATTTGCCTACTTCCAAATGCAATACTTTTACTTGAGTTTCGATTAAGTTTTCTGATGCGCAATGTTCCTAGCTGTTCAGATAGCCTTCCATTTTATCTACACAGCAATGAAAAATTGAGTCTTTCTTTACCTTGAGATATGTAGGATTCTGAAACTTATATAAATAAAATCCAAATGAGACACTACTTTTGAAAATGACATTCCAGTCTGATATTTGTGCTTGGAGTTTACAGAAAGCATGGAGAGATCTGTTAATACCTTAGGCAGACAGTACAGTTTATTTCTATAATGAGGTGTTTTCTTCACTTTTAGTATAGCTCTTGCTGTGTGATATCTAATTTATATTCATTTTCTATTGTCTCTGACATAAATACCTTTTATAAATCTTAATTTCTTTTTTTCTCAGAAAAATAGCACAGGGGGAAATTAAGGGTTTTCTCTGTCAGTATGTGAACTCAGTAACTGATTCAGATACACAACCTAGGATTCCAGTCAGTGTTCCAGAACTCTCAGAAATCCTGGGCAAGATAAAATGTATAGGAGTTCAGTCACAAGAGGATCAAATGTTTGTGCTGCACTTTGAATTTATAAGGGAAAGTGAAATAGGTTGTCACTTCTTTAATACCTATTGGTTTAGAATTCCTTCATAACCTCTCTACAATATAATCTAAAGTAGTGCCATCTCTAACTTTGTTTCTTTGCAATTTAGTTTGCCCTTAAAATTACAATTGTTTTTGATAAAGAAAAACAAAAACAAACAAACAAAAAAACTTGTCTACTTGACAACCTCAGGAGAAAAAAGAAAATAGAAAACAGAGATAAGAAAGACAAAGGAAAAAAGAGTCAGAAAAAGCAAAGGGACTACTAATGTAAAATTTAGAATTTGTAGGCTTAGCCTACAAGTTCCCTCAATTATATATATATATATATTTTTGGTGGGTGGATTGGAAAGCAGACATAGGAAAAATACAGAAAATGTAATAAAGGTGAGAAAGTGAGTTGGTCAGTATAAATCTCATTCTACACAGCTACCTTCTAATTAAGTATTGGAGTATCTCCTCTTTAATCAGGATTTTGGTATTCTGCTTCTCACCTGAATACCTTGCCACCTTCTTTAATTTCCTGACTCCTTCTACATTGTTTCTTTATGTTGTGCTGTTAAACTCTTTCGCTCGATTATCACTATACACTTCTTCCTAAAGTCTGCTATAGTCAAATGGTCTTGTGATCTGAAAGCTATAATGACTCTGTGTACTCAGTCACTCAGTGGTGTTCCACTCTTTGCCCACATATGGACTGTAACCCCCCAGGCTCCTTTGTCCATGGAATTCTCCAGACAAGAATACTGGAACGGATTGCCATTTCTTTTTCCAGGGGATCATCCCAAACCTAAGATCGAATCCTCTTCTCTTGCACTTCCTGCATTGACAGGAAGGTTCTTTATCTTTAGTGTCACTTGGGCAGCTCAATTTTTACTCTACCAGTAAAATAAAGACTCCTCTACTGGGCATCTTTCTTCATGTGAAGGCCCCTACCTCACAGGCCCCATATTTAGCATAAGCCCTCCTTTCTGTTTCAGCTATCTTCAGAGCTGGACTAACAGCTTAGCATCACCTATGAACCTTTTAGGAATGGAAATGCAGAGACCCAACTCCAGACATAATGAGTAAGACACCCTGGCAACAAGGCCTAGTAATCAGTGTTTAACACATTAAAAAAAAAATTTATTGGAGTATACACAATTTATAATGTTGTATTTGCTTCAGGTGTACTGCAAAGTTAATGAGTTATATATATATTAATATACATATCCACTCTTTTCTTTTCTAGATTATTTTCCCATACAGGCCATTACAGGATATTGAGTAGAATTGCCTGTGCTTTTATTAGTTATTATTTTGTATATAGTATGTAAGTAAAGTTGTTCAGTCATGTCCGACTCTTTGCGACCCCAGGACTGTAGCCTACCAGGCTCCTCCCTCCATGGGATTCTCCAGGCAAGAGTATTGGAGTGGGTTGCCATTTCCTTCTCCAGGGGATTTTCCCAACCCAGGGATCGAACCCAGGTCTTCCGCATTGTAGACAGACGCTTTACCATCTGAGCCATACAGTAGTGGGTATATGTCCATCCCAATCTCCCAATTTGAACCCTTCTTTATCCTCTAGTATCCATAAATTTGTTTTCTACATCCATGACTCTACTTCTGTTTTGAGTTAATTTGTGCCTTTTTCTTCGATTCCACGTATAAGCCATGTCATGTATTTGTCTGTCTGACTTAGATACTTCACCTAGTATGACAGTTTCTAGGTCTATCCATGTTGCTGCAAATGGCATTATTTGACATGCCTTTCAGGTGATTCTAATAAGCATTTAAGTGCTAAACTCTGAGGACCACTGCTGCTCTAGCTCCATAGAGACATACATGTATGCTATGTATGTCATACGGACATAACATGTGGGTCGCACATACTGACATAAATGTTTGCCATGTGCTCTAACTGAAGTAACTTCCTCATCCTACCTCAACCATCATCTTCATATTATTACCAGCTGCAAAATTTCCTAAACTTCATTGCTTTTTCATATATTTTCCATGTCCCTATAACACCTGTCTTGTAATATTGTTTTTAAAATTTGTTCATATTTTAGGAAAACTTACAGCTACAGTACTACAGCTAGTCGTTCAGTCGTGTCCGACTCTTTGTGACCCCATGGACTGTAGCCTATCAGGCTACTCCGTCCATGGGATTTTCCAGGCAAGAGCGCTGGAGTGGATTGCCATTTCCTTCTCCAGGGGAAATTCCTGACCCAGGAAACGAACCTGGGTCTCCCGCATTGTAGGCAGACGCTTTACCGTCTGAGCCACCAGGGAAGCTCTTATTTTAAAATGAAATTGCATCAGTAATAGTATTAAAATTAGTAGTTCTAATTATAAGTAAAATGTAATTTTGAAAATAAAAATATGATATCCAGGGTTTTGGATGTAGGGGTGGGGTTGGAAAGAGGTGAATGCACTTTTCAAAGGGTAAAAATGAAGAAGCCTTTAATGTGAAAGAACTGTTCTGTATCTTGACTATGGCGGTAGGCATGTAAATCTACACATGTGATAACATTGCATAGAATTGAATGCACTTGTGCGCACACAGGAGTGCAAGTAAAACTGGGGAAATTTTTTAGTAAGATAGGTGACTTGCATCAATGTCAGGATCCTGGTCATGAGTGAGAATTCAATTATAATTTTTACAAAAGTTTGCCATTGAGGGAAACTGAATGAAGGGTATGTGGATCTCTGTATTATTGTCATTAGAATAACTGGCTATTTCAGAGACATTTCCGCTTTATCAGTAATGTGTGTGTGTGGCTGCATGCTAAACTGCTTCAGTAGTGTCTGGCTCTGTGAGACCCTTGAGGGTAGCCCTCCAGGCTCTTCTCTCCATGGGCTTTTCCAGGCAAGAATCTGGAGTGGGTTGCCATTTCCTCTTCCACGGGATATTGCCGACCCTGAGATCAAACCAGTGTCTCTTATGTCCCCAGCATTGGCAGGTGGGCTCTTGACCACTAGCAACGCCTACCAGTGTTATATAAAAATGCTTGAATCTACAGACCTTGAAAAGGCTCAAATAAGGGAGAGCCTTTGGGTAGATAGAAGTGGATTATGTAGAGGATTCCAACACATGTACGCACATGCGTGCATCTCAGCATTTTTGTGTTCAGCAGAGAAAAATGATCAAATCTAATTAAGGGCGGAAAGTACAATTGATACTGAGCAGTGTGTTTGCTAATTATCTTTTCTCTCCCTTGAGTACAGTGAACAAAGATGGAGTGAGCCATCCTAATGGCATATGGCTATAGGCTAATAAACAGGGAAAATAAGGTCACATGTATTGTATTTTATGTATTTTAGATAGCACAGAGGCATTCCCTTGACTATTTAAAATCTGATGGGAAAACATTCATTGATCTCTGTCCTCTGGAAGGGTTATAGACGTGGAGAGTGAGAGGGTGAGGGAACTACACAAAGCACAGAATCTCTGTGTGTTTCCAGCACTGGCTGCTGTGAAAATGCTGGTGGGAGCCCCCACAAATGCTGCCAGGAAAGAAAGCAGCATAGTCTTTTCTAATTAAAAGAACCCCTTGTTTTAGGAAGCATATCAATGAAGCCCTTGGTTTAAATTCGATTTGAACAACTACCTTGTAATTTGGAATGCTCATCAGGAACTATGTGTCATTAAGCAACACAATGTGACTTTGTAAAGGACCCATTTTAGAAATTACATTCTATTCTCTCCTTGTCTTTTCTGAGAGGAGAACCCAATAGTTAAGGGGGATTACTTTACTCCTTGCATTCTGCTCCTGTATTTATTGTTAATGTGAGTACAAGTTTCCTTTCCTGATATTTTGCCTTCTTAAGAAGATTTGGAAATACATTTTAAAAATTCCTAGATAGACTGAATAACATTTTAGTGTTGTATTTCTAGTCAACATTTGCCAGTTGGGAAAAGAATGATTTAAATGGAATCAGGAACTTAAGAGAAATGCTGCTTTAATTAACTGTTATCTCTAAGTAAAACATGACCCATGACATACTCATGTAGCCATGTTTGACACAGTCACACACACACACACACACACACACACACACACAGATTCATATCTATGCTTTTGTTCTCACACTCAAAATTAGGTTTATTTTCATTTGCCTGTGTTTCCCTTTTTGATCAAATCAACAAATAGCAATGTCCTCCCTTGCAACCCTAAAACAATGTTGGTCACCTTGCAGTTCTACAAGAATTCAGTCATTAGGCACTGCAGTTGCTGACTGACAGTGCTCCCTTGGAAATTCAGTATGAGGTGCTCTGGGTTTTGGGGAAAAAGAAGGCCCTTAGGTAGTTGAATATATAGCTTAGGAAGAACTTTAATGAACCCCATTATTGCATCTTTCCAAACAGAAAAAAAAAATCACACAAAAGAGGTACCTGCTCTTTGTGACTAAACGTGAAAGTGTTAGTCATTCACTTGGCCTTGACTCTTTGTGATTCCATGGACTATAGTCCCGCAGGTGCCTCTGTCCATGGAATTCTTCAAGCAGGAGTATCGGAGTGGGTGGCCATTCCCTTCTCCAAGGGATTGAACTCAAGTCTCCTGCATTGAAGGCAGATTCTTTACCTTCTGAGCCACCCCTCCTTGTGACTAGCATTAATCTTTTACCAAGATGTATGCTTGACTGCTGGTAAAGAATCTGCCTGCAATGAGGGAGATCTGGATTTGATCCTTGGGTGGGGAAGATCCCCTGGAGAAGGGAATGGCAACCCACTCCAGTATTCTTGCCTGGGGAATCCCATGGACAGAGGAGCCTGGACTACAGTCCATTGGGTTGCAAAAAGTTGGACACGACTGAGTGACTAATATATACACATGCTTGAGGGAGAGTATTCCCTAGCCAGATCATATACATCCAGCTTCCCCCCCTACCTCCATGGAGCAGCCCCTTCAGAGCTACTGAGAAGCTGTTTCCTGGGTTCTAGTTCTCACTAAGACCCTGAATAAAATTTGAACTCTTACATTGTGCATTCTTCTTTAAGTCAACATAGCCTTTTCCTAAGAGAACTCAGAAACTGACAAAACAACAGTTTTCAACCATAGTCATTTCTTTGTTACTGACCTAGGCATCCAACTTTATTTTTGATTACCTAAATTCCTACTCCAGTGCAATCATGTGCTGAAAATCAGAATTTAGTATGTATATTTAGTATTATTAAGCTATACTGTTTTAATATTTTGCTGAAATAAGAATGGAATAGTGTGAATATGAAAAAAATATAATATTTGCCCTCAAAATAGTCTTCATTCTAAGAAACAGGTCTAACTGCCCTATTGTAACACTAGGTAATAGTAGAGAGAAGAAGAGACCAGACACACATGCCTTCCTTTGTTAAATACTCAGTGCAGTGCTCTGATGTCACACAGGAATTAGCTCTTCTTCCATTCAACTTACTAATTCTTTATACATCGCAAATATAGTAACTGTGAAAATGCCCCAAAATGTTGCTGTTATTTAGTCACTCAATTGTGTCTGACTCTTTGTGATCTCATGGACTGTAACCCATTAAACTTCTCTGCCCATGGGATTTCCCAGGCAAGAATACCAGATATGGTTGTCATGTCCTTCTTTAGGGGATCTTTCTGAATTAGAGATTGAACCTGTGTCCTCTGCCTTAGCAGGCAGATTCTTTACCCCTGAGCCACCAAGGAAGCCTGCTCCAAGAATACTAGTTGTAAAAAGTACTGATCTTACTCTTCAGCAGGAAAAAATAATTTCCCCTAAAACTTGAATCCCGGGAAACTGTTTTAAAGATTTGTTACTAATTAGATATATAGAAAATAAAATGCATCTTCTTGATTCCATTAAATATATCCATAAGTAACTTTTTCATTCAGAGTACAACTTCCTTGAAAATTCTCAAATCTGTCTTTGACATTTCTGGAACAACAAAGTAATGTATCATCTGCAGATAAAAACAGAGCAGAAGGAAAAATAAGCCATTTGTTATACACGTGGAATATTTTGATAAAATTAATAACTAGGTTACTATTTCCTGACCTATATGAAAAGCCTAAGGGCAAACAAATGCAGCAGCAATGACTATGTATCTTGATTAGCTCAACAACAGTTGTCATAAGAATATAATTATATTCTGTTTTTATTCCTCTATTTCCCACTCTAGGTTAAAGAATCCTTATTCATCCTTTCTAGGTTAAGTGAACAGTAGGTACTGTGTATTTATAGCTTTTATACTACAAATTCTTATCCAGGCATTGTGGGCTTACCTCTCTTTGGGGCAGGAAGAGGATGGCATGCTCAAACATCAATGTTACTTATTTAAATAATAATATATTTAATGTAATTATTGTATTTAAAACCAAACATTAGAAAATAAAGCTTAAAAAGTAAATATGCTGAAGTAGAATTAGAAATATTACAGACAATGTGGATTAGTTAGTCAAATACAAACCTATGATATTGATATGAATTGATATGAATGATTGTTCTATGTATTAATATTATCAAACCAAAGGTGTACAGTGTATACACAATATGTGTAATGTGCTAAAATATATAATGTACTAGAGCAAAATGAAAGCATGAAAGAATGTAAAATTCAGGTTAGGAATTGTTTTAATCCAGAAATTTTCTGAAAAGAGAGCCTAGAGTAACAGCAGTACTGTTTAGTCATAACCAACTGAAACAGAGAATGGGAAAAAAGGATTATATTAATAATACGAAGTTTCCTAAAACAACAATTCAAAATAAGATTTCATATGACTTAGGAAAGAAATAAAAATGTGATAAGGCAGACATATCAAGGCAAAAAATAAAGGACATTAGACACCGCAGCCACTACCTCTCTCCCACTCCCTCCCTATACCCACCCCCTCTTAAAAAAAAAAATCTATGGTCTAAACACGAAGCAAATGGTTCAAATTGAAATGGTAAGACAAACAAGAAGGATGTTTACTTCTGCTTCAGTCGTAGGGGTGTGTGAGTTAGAAGGTTCACTACTTCAAATCGTGTAAGATAGCTCTCGTGGGAGCACAAAGTTTCAGTTAGAATAGGTCACTGAAATAGACATTCAGAAAATGAGTGACTGACTTCACTCTGTATGACAGTGTCTAGGTCAACCCATGTCTCCACAGTGACTCAATTTCATTTCTGTTAATGGCTGAGTCATATTTCATTGTGTACATGTACCAAGTCTTCTTTATCCCTTCATCTGTCAGTGGACTTTCAGGTTGCTTTCTTGTTCTGGCTTTTGTAAATAGTGCTGTAGTGAACACTGGGGCACATGTATCTTTTTGAATTGTGGTTTTCTCAGCAGCAGAAGCTAACACAATATTGTAAAGCAACCATACCCCAATTAAAATAAGAAAACAATATAATTTACAAGTGCCACATAAAAAAATGAGTGAGGATATTTTGCTATGGATATAGATCTTCAGTTCTCGAACGCTCACCAGAAATGTGGGGGAGCAAGAGATATAAGACTGGGTAAGAATCAAGAATGGAATTTGGGCAGAAGAGGAATGCTGGGGAGCCTTTAGGTTCTTCTGTTGCCTGAGGCAGGAATGTAAGCCTTGATGGGATGATTACTTAGGCTGATGATGGTGCTGATGCTGTGAACGCTCATGGTAAATGATGGAGTGGCATTGCTCCAATAGGTGCGGTTCTTCATCTTCCTATGTTACCTTCCTGATAATGGTGTTGTTCTCAAGGACCCTCCTGTTCCCTTCTCCTCCTTTCCTTTCCATCTTCATCACTTTTCCATTCCTTCTTTCTGTCATTCTCCTCCTCCTCCCCTCTTCTCTTCTTCTAAATCACTTAATAGTTTAAACTTTCAATTTTCACTCCAAATTCATGAGGTTAATACCGGTATGTGGACATACTCTCAACTCCATACTCTATTATGATTCCTTATGTAATATGCATTAGTTGGTCAGGTGTGTCTGACTCTTTGCAAACACATAGACTTAAACCTGCCAGGTTCCTTTGTCCATGGAATCCTCCAGGCAAGAATACTGAAGTGGGTAGCTATTCCCTTCCCCAGGGGATCTTCCCAATCCAGGGATTGAACCTAGGTCTCCCACATTGCAGGCAGATCCCTTACTGTCTGAGCCACCAGGGAAGCTGTCCAAAAAAAGTGTTAGTCACTCAGTTGTTTCCAACTCTTTACGACCCTATGGACTACAGCCTCTGTCCATGGAATTCTCCAGGCAAGAATACCGGAGTGGGTTGCCATTCCCTACTCCAGGGGGCCTTCCTAACCCAGGGATCGAGCAGTGTTTCTGCAATGGCAGGCAGATTCTTTACCATGGAGCAGCCAGGGAAGATAAGATAACCTAAGATAACTCCTTAGGTGCATTATGATTTTTAAATTTTAATGAACATTTTATATTTGCAAAAAAATTGCAAGATTATAACAGAAAGGTCCCCTACATATGTCCAGACTACCCAATTTTTAATGTCTCAGAACACATTGATTACTGAAAATTCTCTAGACTCTGAGAAGTCTAGGATAGACTCAGGTGAGCTAAGAAGAGATGAACAGGACTTGAAGGCGAGTTTTCATCTGCCTCATGTTTAAATGTAAATTTTAGGGCACCATTTCCTAGGCCAAGTATCTATGCCTGTTATAAAATTTCTGCCTCAGAAAGTTGTCTCAGTGAAATATTCTTGACACTAACAGTGATGTCTTCTGTCTTGATGCCAGAATGTTTTCTGGCCCTGAAAAAGTCTTGATATTCTTGTTTCAGTCTGAATGTTTCTGGTTTCTGTTTGTTCATTGCTTCCGTTTCTTCTCACCTTTGACATGTTCTTTTTGTTTTCAGTTTGATAGCGGCTTTTGTTATAGGCAAAATAATACCCCTTTAAAGATATCCACAAGCTTCCTTGGTGGCTCAGACAGTAAAGAATCTGTCTGCCAATGCAGAAGACCTGGGTTCAATCCTTGGGTCAAGAAGATCCCTTGGAGAAGGGAATGGCAGCCTACCTCAGTATTCTTGCCTAGAGAATTCCAGGGACAAAGGAGCCTGACAGGCTACAGCCCATGGGGTCACAAAGAGTGGGGCCATGACAGAGGAACTTTCTCTTTTTGGAGTTTCCAGGTGGCTCAGTGGATAAAGTTTCTGTCTGCCAGTACATGAGACGTGGGAGACATAGGTTCAGTGGCAGGTCAGGAAGATCCCCTGGAGGAGGAAATGGCAACTCATTCCAATATTCTTGCCTGGACAATCCCATGGACAGAGGAGCCTTGTAGGCTACAGTCCATGGGGTTGTGAAGAGTTAAACACAACTGAACAACAGAGTACACACAAAGATGTCCATATCCTAAGCCTCAGAACCTGAATATGTTACCTTACACGGTTTACTAGTGTTGCCCCAGTTTCATGTCTACCTAGAAGCTTAGAATGAAAACTTTGGAAATTGGGTAATTTCAGATATAACTAATTAAATGAGATCATACTAGATTAACACGGGCACTGATCCAACAAATGGCATCATTATAAGAAGAGAAAACAGAGACACAAATGCATATAGACAGATGATGGCAATGGGAATATGTATATTAATATGCATATATGCATATGACATGGAGGATGTCATACGAAACGATGGCAGAGATTGAAGTGAGACAGCTACAAGGCAAAGAACACCAAAGATTTCTGGCAACTACCAGGAGTATGAGAGAGGCATAGCATGGATACTCTCTTATACTCTTGAAAAAGAACTGACTCTGCCAAAACCTTGATTTCAGACTTCTAATTTCCATAACTTTACAAAAATCAGTGCTTTGTTTTAAGTCATCTGCTTTATGGTGATTTGTTTTCACAGCCTTAGGAAATTAATAAACATGCATAAAGAGATTTTTCAGATGTGATTAATTTAAAGATCTTGGAATGGTAATAGGATCCTGGATATCTGTGTGGGCTAATGTAATCATAAGGCTCTTTATAGAGAAGAAGGGGAAGCAAGAGAATCAAATGGGAGATGTGGTGATGTGAGCAGAGTTTCAGTGATGTGACCATAATCTAAGGAATGCAGGCTGCCTCTTGAACTTGCAAAAGGCAAGGCGCAGATTTTTCTCTAGAGGTTCTAGAAAGAATGCAGCTTTGCACATACCATGATTTTGACCTAATAAGATCCATTTTGGACTTTGTATGATAGCTTCTGTATTGGTTTAAGCCACCAGTGTGTGTTAGTCACTCAGTCGTGTCTGATTCTGTGACCCCATGGACTGTAGCCCACCAGACTCCTCTGTCCATGGAATTCTTAAGGCAGGAATACTGGAGTGGGTTACCATGCCATTCTCTGGGGGATTTTCCCAACCCAGGGCTCAAACTCAGGTCTCCTTCATTGCAGGCAGATTTTTTACTATCTGAACCACCAGGGAAGCCCCTTAAATTACTGTTTGTGATGATTGTTGACACCAGTAAAAGAAAGCAAATACAGACTTTTCTGGCCTATCCCTTTATCTGTCACCACCCATTCAAATTCTGTTACCCAAGAAATATCTAGTTAGACAACCATCCTTTTATGCTTGCTAAATTAAATATGAAATGATAATTTCAACTCTGAGTTTTACTCATGGGCAGCAGGAAGCTAGAAACATAGGTATTTCTCAGGATATAACTATCAGGGAAATGATTTTGCTCATAGAACAGAACTGTGTGAAAGTGTTGGCAACTTTTTTCCCCCGTATCTCTTTGTGAAGCCACTCCTTTTCTTACATATTCATTAGTCCAATAAAAATAATCAATTAATTATTTAGTGTGTCTAATATATATCAGGTATTGTGTGAAGTATTGGTAAAACAAAGACAGTTAATGCACATTTCTTCCCCTGGTCAAGAATTTCTAGTGTGGTGTGGGAGAAGCTGGTAATTTACAGAGAGGCAAACTTCAACTATAAAATGCAGTGATGAGTAATGTCACAGAGACATCACATCAGTGCTGAGAAGCACGAGGGAGGTCCACTTAACCTAAGTGCACTAAAGCTCAGAAATTGTATAAGGATATCTGGCACTTGTTCAAAAATAATGATAGACACTAGCCAAGTGTAAACTTAAGGAAAGAGCAATACGTCAAGAAGTTTGTTAGAAAAAAGCCTAGCATAGTAGGAGGACTGAAGGTAATTTTGTATAACCCAAGTTTTGTATCTAGAAGGGGCAGAGTAAAAGATGAACTTGAACACTTAAGTAGGAAGCAGAATATGAAGGATTCTGCTTGTCATGTTTTGAGTTAGTGAAGAAAATGAGAAACTGTTGAATGATTCTGTCTGGGAAGAGGCAGCCAGATTTATGCTTTAGCAAGGTTAATCTAGTTGCATTCTAATCTGTACTGCTGGCTCACTCTAGTTCCTGCCCAACTCAGCATCCTCATCTCATATAGTTTTCCTTTTTGCTATCCTAAACTCCAGCTCACACTGTTCATTATAAAGCTCCTGAATTGCATCAAGCTCGTTATTGCTTTAAGATTTGTAACCACATTGTTCCCTCTGCTTATAGCACTGTTACCTCATCTCACCCCAAAATCCTTGACAGAAACATCATGATTCATTAAGAGGTCTTGTTAGGGTTCAGGATGAGCCTCCCCACAATATACCACTTTAGCATGCTAAGATTGTTATTTTTAACATTTTTTGCTTTTAATTTATTTTTTTAATTGGAGGATAATTGCCCTACAATACTGTCTTGGTTTCTGCCATGCATCATCAGGAATCAACCATGTGTGCTATGCTTAGTCTTTCAGTTGTGTCTGGCTTGTTGCAACCCCATGGACTATAGCCTGCCAGGCTCCTCTGTCCATGGGGATTCATCAGTCAAGAATACTGGAGTGGTTTGCCATGCCCTCCTCCAGGAGATCCTCCCAACCCAGGGATTGAACTCAGGTCTCCAGCATTGCTGGCACATTCATTATCATCTGAGCCTCCAGGGAAGCCCATATCAGCTATATACCCTATATAACCCCTCCCTCTCAATCCTCCCTACCACCTCCCACTCCATCCCAACCCTCTAGATTGTCCTAGACCAAAGGATTTGAGCTCCCTGCATCATACAGTAAAGTCCCACTGGCTACTTAATTTTACATGTGGTAATGTATATGTTTCAATGCTACTCTCTCAATTTGTCCCACCCTCTCCTTTCCCCACTGTACCCACAAGTCTGTAATCTATGTCTGTGTCAAATATCATATATTAATGCATATATATGAAAACTAGAAAGAGGTAATGATGAACCTATTTGCAGGTTAGCAATAGGAATTATTTTGAGCTAAAGCTAATCAAGACCCTGTAAGTTCAAGAGAAACAACTGCCCTTCCCTTAACTACCTAGAAGAATTTAAATTGAGGCTTTCTTCCCAGAAAAGAATTCTTACCAGGAATAAATTTGATCTAAGTGACCCCATGGATACGAGGAAATGTATCCCCATATGTCTAGTTACCAGAACATATCATTTTATTATTATTTTGTGAATGGTCCTCCTATCCTTAGAAGTCCCAGAGGTTCATCCCATTCCTTAACTCAGGGTGGCATATGCATCTCATTCTACCTTTCTTTCTCTGTTTCTCTCTTTACACACCTAGTTCATATTATAACCATCTATAGGAAGAGTTCCTTTCCCGGAAAAGTTCTATTACATTCTTATGCGGTTAAGGGGAAGGTTAAAAGTTCTTCTGGAGCATTTTGGGCCTGAAAAATAAGCAGCCTAAATTAATCTTCATCCCAAAGACAGTGGGATAGCAAATTTTGCTCTGCAATAGACCTAAGAGGCTTCCCAGGTTGTACTAGTAGTATAAAACCCTCCTGCCAATGCAGGAGACAGAAGCAGGTTCCATCTCTGGGTCAGAAAGATCCCCTAGAGGAGGACACAGCAACCCACTCCAGTATTATTGCCTGGAAAATCCCATAGAAAGAGGAGCCTGGCAGACAACAGTCCGTGGGGTTGCAAAGAGTCAGATTTCACTGAATTGACTTGGCAAGCAAGCATATAGACCTAACACCTAGCAAAATTCTTGGCACATGGTCTGCATTTAATTTAGATTTATTTATTGTTGTTGTTAAAGAAAAGTATAGGCTGAGGGGGTGTTTGTGACTGGGAAGCAGGGACTTTAAAAAGGCTAATAAAATATAATGTTGCATTATTGTTCTGGAAGGAAATGGAATGATAATGGAGTGAGCTTGCAGAAAGGATAGTGAATTTAGGAGCTATCAGGGTATAAGACCTAATGACTGATGAAACTGGTGGTAAAAGAGAAGTTGGAGTCAAGGAGAAGATTGCCCTCAGATTTCTGTCTGAGGAACTGGCTGGCTGGCAGCAATAAAATGTAACCTTAGGAAAGCTAAAGAGAAAAGCAAGCTGACTCTGCTACTGGACATGCAAGCTAGATTAATAAAAATAAACTAGCTTCAGACTCAGTGGTGATCATCAGCATTTACAGTTTCAGACCTCAGGAAACAGAAGAGTTGTCTGATATTATCACATTAGCCTTTTTTTTTTTTTTTTTTTGCATTTAATTCATGGTACTGTTAATCTTTTACTTTTAAACTGAGTCATTTCACCATTCAGTGTGTAAGTTTTAGAGAACATATGGTTGAACTGCGTCTTTTCATCAATCATAAAAGATTTCTTGTTTCCTATTCATAGGTATGTTCATCATATTTGCTGTATTTAAATAAATGTAAGATATTCTTCACTAATATAGTCCACTTATTTTAAGTTCTCTTTTTCAACTGTCTTGCTATTTTATTTTTCTATACCTCTTTTACTAATTATACTGTATATAAATTCAAATAAAATGCTTAAATTTCCATTTATTGAATGCAATAAATAAATACAATTCACTTATTGACTGCAAATAAGAAGCAGTATGACACCCTGACTAAAGCTTCAAACTCTTGATTTTTGTTTCTGGATTCAAATCCTATCTACTCACTTTGAAGCTATTCAACTTAAGGAAGACCTGTAAGCTCAGTAACTTACTTCTCTAATTTGCAAAATTGGGGTAGTAATAGTACTTGATGCTTGTTGAGTGTTTGTTGTAAGCACCCAACTCTGTGCCTGGATTTCTTGTGGGGATATACCAGCATTATGTCACAAGATGAGTTTTACCTTTTTTTCAATTTGTTTATCACTTGAACACATCATTTACGTGACAATACTTTCTCTATATTCTTTTGTTAATTGAATATTCACTAACTTCTGCCTACTAAACATATCATATTTAACTTTAAAATAATACTACTCATACTAAATCATAATGCTAAATCATTATTCTCAATTTATAAATATGAAAATTAAGAATCAGTGGTTAAGTTAGTTGTCCAAAATTACACAACCACTAATAAACAGATGACTCAGTTTTAAGACCCAGATCTCCCTAGCACCAAACTTTTGATCTTTCCTTTTGTCTTATTTATTTTGAAAATTATTGGTAACTAGCAGAGTTCCTCAGAGAAAGCGATGGCACCCCACTCTAGTACTCTTCCTTGAAAATCCCATGGATGGAGGAGCCTGGTGGGCTGCAGTCCATGGGGTTGCTTAGAGTCGGACTTGACTGAGGAATTCACTTTCACTTTTCACTTTCATGCATTGGAGAAGGAAATGGCAACCCACTCCAGTGTTCTAGCCTAGAGAATCCCAGGGACAGGGGAGCCTGGTGGGCTGCGGTCTATGGGGTTGCACCAATCGGACACAACTGAAGTGGCTTAGCAGCAGCAGAGTTCCTAAGGCCTGGATCCTGTCTACATCACATATCATAAACTGTCTGAAGGTAGGATTATTTTACCCTCTTCTTTGATTATGTACTTCCTTGCCTCTACAGTGCTAATCCTATAAGGGAAAATGAATGAACCTCTGACAAATGAAGCTGCAAAATATTTATTTAGGACTATTATTTATTTTGAAGGTTAATGATGCTTTTTACTCCCTGAAAAGAAGAAAACCCTAATGCACATCTTCTAAAAGATATCTATTCAGATTTTAAAATTTGCCACATATTATAAACTTGAAATTCAATATTTCCTTCAAATGGATTTTAAAAAGGTTAAATTTGGCACCTAGTAGAAGGTGATTGCAGCCATGAAATTAAAAGACACTTACTCCTTGGAAGGAAAGTTATGACCAACCTAGATAGTATATTCAAAAGCAGAGACATTGCTTTGCCAACAAAGGTCCATCTAGTCAAGGCTATGTTTTTTCCAGTGGTCATGTAAGGATGTGAGAGTTGGACTGTGAAGAAAGCTCAGCGCTGAAGAATTGATGCTTTTGAACTGTGGTGTTGGAGAAGACTCTTGAGAGTCCCTTGGACTGCAAGGAGATCCAACCAGTCCATTCTAAAGGAGATCAGCCCTGGGTGCTCTTTGGAAGGAATGATGCTAAAGCTGAAACTCCAGTACTTTGGCCACCTCATGCAAAGAGTTGACTCATTGGAAAAGACTCTGATGCTGAGAGTGATTGGGGGCAGGAGGAAAAGGGGGCGACAGAGGATGAGATGGCTGGATGGCATCACCGACTCGATGGACATGAGTTTGAGTGAACTCTGGGAGTTGGTGATGGGCAGGGAGGCCTGACGTGCTGCAATTCATGGAGTTGCAAAGAGTCGGACATGACTGAGCGACTGAACTGAACTGAACTGAACTGAGAAGGTCATTTTGGAGGTAAGTAAGCGAGGTTGTGAACTGTGTATACAGGGTAATTATTTTGCCAAATATCAGTTCCTTAGAACTTCATTCCTAACTCTGCAAATATTCTTTCTATTTGTGACTATCCAATTTTTTCTCGTCCTGTACATAGAGTAATGTTTCAAAAGGCAAGACAGTATGACTACATGTTATATGCAGATTAATGACTTCTTTCTTACTGATCAAATCTCTTACAAAAATTGGATTCAAGGATTATTTTCATATTTAAAGTAAACTAAGCCCATTTTATTTGCAACCATGACAATAACACAAATCTCATTGAACATAATATGAAATCTCAAAATTTTATCTTATTAACTGAAAACCGAAATTGCTTAAAGAAGAGATTTAAGGATTAATTTTTAAATCAGTTTTTAATCTGCTATTTCATTTTTCATTACAATACAATGAAAATTTATAATGAAAAACATAGTTCTTAATCTTTAATAATTTTTATTTCAATATATTTAATCCTAAGAAAGCAAAGGTACTATGTACCAGAAAAACAGACCAGAATACAAAAAAATTAGTGCCTACTAGATATTAAATCATACATTAAACAATTAAAATTTTAAAACATATTAAATTTAAGACAATGGTATTTACGTAATTGTGCAATGATGCATTATTTTGGAGGTAAGTGAGGTTGTAAAATTTGCACTAGATACGGAATGAGATTTTAGTTTGAAACTTGACTCAGTCTACTCAGTGTATGTATAAAATGCACAAGTCAAACTACATATTTGGTAGTGATGCTTCATACTCTTTAATTTATTTTATGTTAGAAAAATAGTTGACATAGAACATAAATACACTTATTCCAAAGTCCTCATTTTATCCCTATTTGGCTAGTACTTTTGGAAATTGTTCAACTGAAGTAGGTAGTAATCAGTTTAATCTAAATTCAAACACTGTCTTAAACTTGATATGTCTAAACTAACTTAGAACCAAGAACTAACCAAGATTCCAAAAATTAACATAGAATCGAGATTGCCAGGAGAAATATCAATAACCTCAGATATGCAGATGACACCACCCTTATGGCAGAAGTGAAGAACTAAAGAGCCTCTTGAAAGTGAAAAAGGAGAGTGAAAATGTTGGCTTAAAGCTCAACATTCAGAAAACTAAGATCATGGCATCTGGTCCTATCACTTCACGGCAAATAGATGAGGAAACAGTGGCTGATTTTATTTTTTTCGGCTCCAAAATCACTGCAGATGGTGACTGCAGCCATGACATTAAAAGATGCTTACTCCTTGAAAGGAAAGTTATGACCAACCTAGACTGCATATTAAAAAGCAGAGACATTATTTTGTCAACAATGGTCCATCTAGTCAAGGCTATGGTTTTTCCAGTGGTCATGTATGGATGTGAGAGTTGGACTATAAAGAAAGCTGAGCACAGAAGAATTAATGCTTTTGAACTGTAGTGTTGAAGAAGACTCTTAAGAGTCCCTTGGATTGCAAAGAGGTCCAACCAGTCCATCCTAAAGGAGACCAGTCCTGGGTGTTCATTGGAAGGACTGATGTTGAAGCTGAAACTCCAGAACTTTGGCCACCTGATGCGAAGAGCTGACTCATTTGAAAAGGCCCTGATGCTAGGAAGGCAATGGCACCCTAATCCAGTACTCTTGGCTGGAAAATCCCATAGACGGAGGAGCCTGGTAGGCTGCAGTCCATGGGGTCGGTAAGAGTCAGACAACTGAAGTGACTTAGCAGCAGCAGCTGGGAAAGATTGAAGGCAATAGGAGAAGGGGAGGACAAAGGATGAGATGGTTGGATGGCATCACTAACTCAATGGACATGGGTTTGGGTGGACTCTGGGAGTTGATGATGGACAGGGAGGCCTGGCGTGCTGCAGTCCATGGGGGTTGCAAAGAGTCGGACAAGACTGAACAACTGAACTGAACTGAACTTAGAACCTGGTAAGTTAATAGTAACAAATTGACATAACCAACTGCTTGCAACCAACTGAAACTAATGAGATTGTTATCAAAATGGCAACATAAGAGAAGATAAGCCTGTTTCTGAAAGCTTTTCAACTATTTCCTACTAAGATTATCTGCTAGTCCTGAGAACCAGGCCACTAACAAAAATCAAACTAAGATGTTGCTTTCCCCATCAGGCTGTTGTTTCAAGTGGCTTCCTGGTACCATTATTAACATGGAGGGGGGGACAGCAGGGCGGAAATAAGCAGATCACAAAGACCAGAAAAGAATATGGTATTAGGGCATAAATATATGTCTGAATAAGAACATTTGACTGTTGGTATTTGCATGTGGATCTGAAGAGGGGGCAGAGGTGGTCAGGGAGTCTTCCTTCTAAAGAAAGTTTGAAGAAAATTACAGGGTTGGCCTTTAAAAGTTAATTCTACACATAAATCTCTTTCTTGACTTAAAGTGAGTTCTGGAATAACTCAGTCTAAGAGAAACATGCAGGTAAACAAAGGGTACACTCTCCAGAGCCAACCGCTGCTATGTCCATGGAGGGTAAGTGATACAGGAAAACTCTGCATAAATAAAGCCAAGGCTTACAGTGGAAAATGAATAAAGAAATTCCTTCAAAAGTGCTGTACCAAGGACTGCCAGATTAGCCCACCAGAGGCCTCACTCTATTCCCAGAACAGGAAATCATCTTATGCATCATCCAAAGAATTTCATTATTATTGTTTATCAGGCATTCCTGTGTTTGCCAGTTTTCCTTTTTCTGAATATGAATTTTTTATTGAGTTTATTTTATTTCTGCTCTATGGTTGTATCCAGGAATGATAGGCACAGACAAAGTGCTCTTATTTTATAGTTTTCTAGGTCATGAGGATAACATTCATACCTGGTAAGGTGAAGGAAGGTGAAGTCGCTCAGTCGTGTCCGACTCTTTGCGACCCCGTGGACTGCAACCTACTAGGCTTCTCCGTCCATGGGATTCTCCAGGCAAGAATGCTGGAGTGGATTGCCATTTCCTCCTCCAGGGAATCTTCCCAAGCTGGGGATCAGAATAAGACAGTGTCTCCTGTGTCTCCTGCATTAGCAGGCAGATTCTTTACCACCAAGCCACATAGGAAGCTCATATTACCCTAGACTGCAATGGAGGATTTGGGTAGGTAGGCTACAGTCCATGGGGTCGCAAAGAGTTGGACATGGCTGAGGGAGTTCACTTTCACTTTTCAATGTAAATGCAGTCACTAAAGAAGCTTGAGTGGTAGTTTCCTCAGTAAAGGAAAGTGGGGTGAGGGTTCTCTGTTTGCATAAAGACACACATTGGAATATTCAGATAATCCAAGGATACAGAATCACAGAGAAAGTCAGTCACGTCCCAAATTTTCTTTTTTCTTTTTTTTTTAAATTAATTTTTATTTTTTTTAAGCCAAATTTTCTCCTATTCTCTTTCACAGGAAGAAAACCCTTGATTTTTAGCTGAACACATGGTTTCCAAGAATAAAGTCTCTTTCCACTGTCCTTTACAGCTAGGTGTCACTAATAACCTAAGTTCCTGTGAATGAAATGTAAGGATAAATACACTTATGGTAGGCAAACAAAAAACAGGCAAAGTAACTCCCTTCCTTCTTTTTCCATTTTGTGGCAGCATTCAAGTTTTGAGAAGTCCACAATTTAGGAATCTCCATCTACAAATGAATTCATGAACAAGAGTTTCTGTACTATCACCAAACTGGTAGGGGCTTTCCTCATAGCTCAGTTAGTAAAGAATCTGCTTGCAATGCAGGAGACTGGAGTTCACTTTCTGGGTTGGGAAGATCCTCTAGAGAAGGAAATGGTAACCCACTCCAGTATTCTCTCTTGGAAAATCCCCTGGACAGAGGCACCTGGCAAGCTACAGTCCATGCAAGCATTGGACATGACTTAGCGACTAAACCACCACAACCACTGAACTGGTAAGATTAGTTTTAACCTTGTTTAGCTTGATCTCTCTTTTGATCTGTCCTTGTGGAAAAGTCTATACCCCATCTAATGCACTAGGTAAAGGGAGAATGAATCAAGCAGTAAATAAATAAATAATGTATTTAGAGTAAGTGGCAATTGTAGTATGTGAAATTTAAAAAAGACATACTGCATTTGGGAATGTTTGGAGTAAATTGCCATGACAGTATCAAGAAAAAGAAACAAATCTAGCATGGATGAATTAGGGAGTTCAAAGTATTTTGAGGGGATGGGTGCAGGATGAGTCATAATTGCTTCAGGCCTGAGAAAAAGCTGGGTGTTTGATTTTACTCTTAGAACCAAGAAAATTGATCAGATGCTTATTGGTAAAAGAAAAATCCACTACTAATAACAAAAGTAGATTCAATATCTGGAAACCTCAGCAAGTTTTTCTTTTCTTACTTACTGAAACATTTTTCCAAGTATCCCCACGGTAGTCTCAGATGTTGTTATATTTTCTGCTTTAACAAAAACATAATGTAGTTAGTTATTTGGAGGAGTAATTCTCACATTTCACTTTCAGACTTTCCCAGGTAGACTTATCCTCCTGGAATCCCTTTCGACTTCCCAAACTTCCCAGTCTTAATAAACTCATGGATCTATGCTCATGTATCCACACCTACTCATTCTTGAAAAATTGATTTTTCTTTCTAATGAATCACAGAGGTAAGCTTCTGCAAACTGAGTGCTAAAGACAGTATGTTGTATATATTTGTCTGGGTTTCTGTCTCTGTGAGATCCTAAAGGCAAAGACAATTTTTAATTCGCTAATTCAACACTACTTAGAAAAATGCCACATATACTGTCATATCAATTGTGCATTTTGGTTTTAAAGGCTAATTTGTATTCCTAAAAAGATCTCATTATTCTCATAAATCTTTAGACTATTGCGGAAATTCAAACATTTGTTCATCGAATAGTACATCTCCCAAACTGACTCTGATACATGTACTGACTCATAATACTACTTTTCAGAAAATAAATCTCAGTTTTGGTTTGTTAACTATAATTGCCATGCACACAATGTCCACAATGGAAGCATTTCCAAATGATATTGAATGAATGGGAAATAGGCTATTGAAGCA
Organism: Aepyceros melampus; assembly: GCA_006408695.1. Lineage (NCBI taxonomy): Eukaryota > Metazoa > Chordata > Mammalia > Artiodactyla > Bovidae > Aepyceros > Aepyceros melampus. The sequence goes on from SJXQ01003543.1 coordinate 144,764, forward strand.
ATTTCTGGAATCTGATTTTCCTTTAAGTTATCCTTCTTTCAAACTTTGGTTAATATATACACTTCTTGAAATTGTATTAATACTTTATGTATTGTTGCTTCAACTTCCCCACTATTCATTATTCTTTGAATTGTTGCAATTTGGTGGCTACCTTTAATATTCTACTGAAACCTTTCTCAAAAAGTCAGGAATAATTTGCCAAACACTGTCATTATTAAACAACTGGAAATATTTCATCATATTGTAAAAATGTCTTCTCCTTTGGATCTCTGTATCCTCAAATATCTTTTTTATTTCTCTGACATATTCTTCTCCTTTTCTCTTACTAAATATTCTTCTTTTTCTTCTATGTAACTTTACTCCAACTGCTGAACACTCGAGTTTTTGTTTGTTTTTAACCTTTCTTTCTTCTTCAGAAAGTTTTGGTAATTTATGGCTTTCAAGGAATTTGTCCATTTCATCAGAATTGTCAAATTTATTGGCAGGAAGTTGTGCATATTTTCTTATTATCCTTTTAATATATGTGAGATTATAAAATGCCTTTCCTCTCATTCCTGACACTGATATTATTTATCTTCTCTCTTTTTTTTCCTGGCTACAGGTTCCCTCAACTATGAGGAAAGGGGTGGGTGAATAAATAGTACTGTTTGCTCATTCTGAGTGGGACAATACTGGGGTGTTTTCTACAGTTGCTTAGAGTTTCTCTGACAGAATTGAGTCCAGTTGCTCAGTCCTCCTAGTGCATATTTTACTGGCCTCTCTTTTCTGTTTCACCTTCTCCACTACCTCACTGGTGCCTGTATATAGTTGTCTTCTAAAGAATCAGAAATAAGACAGATTTGAAAGCAAATATCAAGAGAATTTGCATCTTAAATAATATTAGGCAAAACTGGATAAAATACCGTTCTCCAAATACCAAAAATAGCAAAACAATATTATTTACAAAAATTTTACCATATTATATACAAAGTATCCAAGGATGACAAAGGCATTTCTCCCAAGAACAAACACTGTACTATAAAAATATGAAACATCAGGCAGAAATAATTATAGGATTACTTTAGTTTTACAAACTTTGATTTTGTTATGTACTAAAGTGTGCTAAATAGTGATCTTGCTTCAAAAATATTTTATTCTTCTATGATGTGCTGCAGTCAATGGGGTCGCAGAGGGTCAGACATGACTGAGCAACTGAAAACAAATTCTTCTAATGAGACTGTCTCTAGGTTGTGTATTTTCTATGAAAGTTTGTAATACATGAAATTTAATTATTATATAATTCACAGTTTTAAATGTTATTTCATTCATTTTACCTTTGAGGACACTGTGGCTCAGAGAAGTTTTGTAACTCATCCATATTTATCTGTAATCCATCTACAAATAACAGAGAACTAGGAATATAACTGGGAATGGGATTCATAAGTCCTAATTTTCAAGTCGAATTATACCTACTTTATTATACAATACCTCTTTCATAGTGATCAAGGTAGTTCAATATTTTATACCCTCCAAAGAATGAGTTCACATATAGTTTACTTTGAGACCATCAGAATTTATGTATAATTTACAACGATAAAGCAGGCTTCCCAGGTAGCCCAGCGGTAAAAGAATCTGGCTGCCGATGCAGGAGCCTCAGGAGACATTGGTTCAATCCCTGGGTCAGGAAGGTCCCTTGAAAAAAGAAATGGCAAGTATTCTTGCCCGCAGAATTCCATGTGCAGAGGAGCTTAGTGGGTCCCGGTCCACAGGATTGCAAAGAGTCGGACGGCACTGAGTGCCTGAGCACACACACATTAAGTACAGAGCATAGTAGTGGAAGCTAGGGAGATGTATTTTAATTTAAAAGAATAATCCCATCGTAGTAGATGAATTGGTTCATCTAAGCCTTTACTACTTCTTTTTTTACTAAAGGATTTTTTTTTCACTCAACAAAATGTAAATTACAGAATTCAAAGAATAGTATGATTAAATAGTTGAAGTTAGGGAAAAGTGAATATAATGACTGGATAACAAGGTGAGAAAAGCTTATTTGTTTAAAACAATAACAAGTATCATGAAATTATTGAAAAAAAATTGTTGCCGCTCCTTGGGAAAAAGCTTACTTGAACAGTAAGAAAAAGGAGATAAAGAACTTATTTTTAAAAAAATTAACCAATTAGATCCTTCTTTTTTTTTTTTTAACTTTTTATTTTATAATGGAGTATAGCTGAACTTACATTTTTGTTTTTACCATAATGTATAATTCTGGCTTCCTGGGAATATTGGTTTCTACCAACTTCTATTTTCTTATTAAAATGTCAAGGGGGAAAAAACACTTCAGGAACAATTTTGATTATAACTTAGTTAAATTTTTGCTTACAATTTGTGGAAATCTGTCTTTTGCTTCATTCTGGATTTGTTTTAATTTTAGAGTAGCAAAGTTGATATTAAACTAGCTCCAAAATATTTTTGATAACTTGTAGGATTATGTTTTGAAGTGAGATGGGCTCAGTCCCTACTGATAATCTCAAGATGAAACAAAACACAGTCATAAAACAGAGTAAGCTGTTCCAGTTTATTGGTACCCTGCTTTTTTTTTTTTTTTAATTTTACAGAAGAAAGTCTTAACTTTTCTTCCCTTAGACTGTCTTCAAAACCAAAGAAGCTCAAAAGAACAAATTCATCTCCATAAATTGTGGCTTATGAGCAGGCCACAATCTATTCAGATGTTGTTGCATTCTTTAAATAAGTAGAGAAAGCAAGAAGATAATGATATGAATTTGCTACTGTTGCAGATTACAATACCAGACCAAATTACATGAAGGAAGGGATAAACAGCTAATGTCTGGATTTCTGCTACTTATAAAATGCCTAATGAAATCATTCAATTTCGAATTTCTAAGAAAGACCTGCCCAGCTGGTATTCACTTGTGCTTTGGAGACACTCCAAAGTGTATAATATTTTGCTATTCAAACATTATAGATTTAAATATACATATAAAACACACACACACACACACACACACACATATATATGTAAATATGTGCATTTCCTGAACCTTCCATGAGAAACATCAAATCTTCAACAATCAAATAGTAATAAAATCATTGAGTATCTGTGCCATGATCTCTAAATACAATTCCCATTCAAATGTTTCAGAGTTCCTTGTTAAAAAAAAAAAAAAAAAGGAGTAGCATTTTGCAAAAAATAATAGGTAAAAAAAAATTCTGAAGTGAAAACTGTAAGATGAGGCTGGGACATGCTTTTGAATTGTGGTGTTGGAGAAGACTCTTGAGAGTCCCTTGGATTGCGAGGAGATCCAATCAGTCCATCCTAAAGGAAATCAGTCCTGAACTGGAAGGACTGATGCTGAAGCTGAAGCTCCAATACTTAGGCCACCTGATGTGAAGAGTTGACTCATTTGAAAAGACCCTAATGCTGGGAAAGATTGAAGGCAGGAGGAGAAGGGGAGGACAGAGGATGAGATGGTTGGATGGCTTGAGTTTGAGTAAATTCCAGGAGTTGGTGATGGACAAGGAGGCCTGGCGTGCTGCAGTCTATGGGGTCACAAAGAGTCGGACATGACTGGGAGATTGAACTGAAAGAATGAACTGAAAGTAAGGAGACTACCTAATACTAATCATAGCCAATATGCCAAAAGTACATAAAAGCCATTGTGAAGGGTTTCTCATGGACCAATGATAGGGCAATTTGATCATCATAAAGAATAATGAATGCAGCTGATTTTCAGACTGTTAGTATATAAAACTAATGAATATAATTATAATTCTTAAGAAATGGAAAGGCAAAAAGACTCACCTCTGTTTGATCACCATTGACATTAACTAGATCTCCAAATCCTTTCTCAGAAAATCAGCAATTTAAAGGAAAAATTAATCATGTATTTTTGTATTTCTCTATGAATTCTATTTCAGTGTAGCAGCCAAATAGCACCAATAGACAGATACAGCTATAATTTGAGGAATCCAGTGCAAAGTGAAAATGCAGGACCCCTTGTTCAAATATTAGCATTTCAAGACGACAACCTCAGAAGGTTAAGCCAAGCAAGGGATTCTGTGTAACCCCATTGCATGCCCATAAAACTGGCTCTGCTAGTAGATTAAAAAAAAACAAACAAACAAAAAAGACTAAAACAAAATAATTTTTGCTAAAAACGTGGAAAGAATGACAGAATAAGATAAATTGCCACTTAACAATAAACATGTGATGACACCACCCTTATGGCAGAAAGTGAAAAGGAACTAAAAAGCCTCTTGATGAAAGTGAAATAGGAGAGTGAAAAAGTTGGCTTAAAGCTCAACATTCAGAAAAAGAAGATCATGGCATCTGGCCCCATCACTTTATGGGAAATAGATGGGGAAGCAGTGGAAACAATGTCAGCCTTTTGTCTTTTTGGGCTCCAAAATCATTGCAGATGGTGACTGCAGCTATGAAATTAAAAGATGCTTACTCCTTGGAAGGAAAGTTATGACCAACCTAGATAGCATATTCAAAAGCAGAGACATTACTTTGCCAACAAAGGTCCGTCTAGTCAAGGCTATGGTTTTTCCTGTTGTCATGTATGGATGTGAGAGTTGGACTGTGAGGAAAGCTGAGCGCAGAAGAATTGATGCTTTTGAATTGTGGTGTTGGAGAAGACCCCTGAGAGTCCCTAGGACTGCAAGGAGATACAACCAGTCCTTTCTGAAGGAGATCAGCCCTGGGTGTTCTTTGGAAGGGACTGATGCTAAAGCTGAAGCTCCAGTACTTTGGCCACCTCATGCGAAGAGTTGACTCATTAGAAAAGACTCGGATGCTGGGAGGGATTGGGGGCAGGAGGAGAAGGGGATGACAGAAGATGAGATGGCTGGATGGCATCACCGACTCGATGGACGTGAGTGTGAGTGAACTCTGGGAGTTGGTGATGGACAGGGAGGCCTGGCGTGCTGTGATTCATGGGGTCACAAAGAGTCGGACACGACTGAGTGACTGAACTGAACTGAACAATAAATACATTCTGGCAGTAATTAAAAGTTTAACACAAAACTTAAAATGTTAATGAAAGTCAAAGTTGCTCAGTCGTGTCTAATTCTTTGCAACCCCATGGACTGGTCCATGGAATTATTCAGACCACAATACTGGAGTGGGTAGCCATTCCCTTCTTCAGGGGATTTTCCCAACCCAGTGATCAAACCCAGGTCTCCTGCATTGCAGGTAGATTTTTTACCAGCTGAGCCACGAGGGAAGCCCAAAGTATTGATGGTGAGTGCAATAGAGAGCTCAGGCTATCATAACCTACTTCAACTAATTAATCTTAGTATCTCAAAAGGAAGGGACACAGGTGTCTTGTGTCTCCTTTAATTCTTTGCAACCCCATGGACTGGTCCATGGAATTATTCAGACCACAATACTGGAGTGGGTAGCCATTCCCTTCTTCAGGGGATTTTCCCAACCCAGTGATCAAACCCAGGTCTCCTGCATTGCAGGTAGATTTTTTACCAGCTGAGCCACGAGGGAAGCCCAAAGTATTGATGGTGAGTGCAATAGAGAGCTCAGGCTATCATAACCTACTTCAACTAATTAATCTTAGTATCTCAAAAGGAAGGGACACAGGTGTCTTGTGTCTCCTGATGTGGTGCAATAGGAAGCACAAAGCATTTATATGAGCAACCACTGACCTGATAATATCTTCAAGAAATGAAACACATGATAAAAGTAAGCTGTTTCTTTTTTTAAGTGTGTGTGTGTGTGTATACACCAGGTCTGCATTTTATGTTTTGAGAGCATGAGAATATTGTGATTTAGAGATTGGTTATAATCTAAAATAAAATTAGGATGCAATGTTAAACTTGGCCTTAATATATATTTGTTCTCCCCGCTGTTAATATAGTCTCAAAATTTTATTATCATCTACTATATGCTCTCTGTGGTAGATTTTAAATCTAGAAAGATGACAAGGAAGAAAAATGGAAGGGCAGGTAAGCCAAGAAGAGAAACAATTTCAATAAAACATAAAATTCTTCACAAAAAGTAGAAAAACAGATTTCACAAAACATTCTTCACAAAATATAGAAAACTAGCTGATATTTTATTGCATGCTTGAAGTTTGCTGAGAGAGGATGGCTTAAGTGTTCTCACCGTAAAAATATAAAGAATAGCTTTGTGAGGTAATGGACATGTTAATCTGCATAATTCTGATGGTTTCACAATGTTTATGTATATCAAAACACCAATCTGTATACTACATATACACACTTATTTACCAATTTTACCTCAAGCTGTGGAAAAATAGAGAAGTGGAGGTGCTTNCACCAGTCAGAATGGCTGCGATCCAAAAGTCAACAAGCAATAAATGCTGGAGAGGGTGTGGAGAAAAGGGAACCCTCTTACACTGTTGGTGGGAATGCAAATTAGTACAGCCACTATGGAGAACAGTGTGGAGATTCCTTAAAAAATTGCAAATAGAACTGCCTTATGACCCAGCGATCCCACTGCTGGGCATACACACCAAGTAAACCAGAACTGAAAGAGACACGTGTACCCCAATGTTCATTGCGGCACTGTTTATAATAGCCAGGACATGGAAGCAACCTAGATGTCCATCAGCAGATGAATGGATAAGAAAGCTGTGGTACATATACACAATGGAGTATTACTCAGTCATTAAAAAGAATACATTTGAATCAGTTCTAATGAGGTGGATGAAGCTGGAGCCAATTATACAGAGTGAAGTAACCCAGAAAGAAAAACACCAATACAGTATGCTTACACATATATATGGAATTTAGAAAGATGGTAATGATAAACCTGTACGCAAGACAGCAAAAGAGACACAGATGTATAGAATGGCCTTTTGGACTCTGTGGGAGAGGGAGAGGGTGGGATGATTTGGGAGAGTGGCAGTGTAACATGTATGATATCATAAGTGAAATGAATCGCTGGTCTAGGTTTGATGCAGGATGCAGAATGCTTGGGACTGATGCCCAGAGATAATCCAGAGAGATGGTGTGGGGCGGGAGGGGGGAGGTGGATGTCGGGATTGGGAGTTCATGTACACTAGTGGCTGATTCATGTTGATGTGTAGCAAAACAAATACAGAATTGTAAAGCAAAACAAACTAAAAAATAAAAATTAATTAAAAACAAAAGAAAAAAATTGATCTTTCAACATCATATTTTAAGGCTGATTTTTTTTCTGCCATGATACTTACGATATAATTACTAACAGTCGAAGTAAGAAAACTTTGGTAAGCATAAAGATTTAACATTTGAGATGGAATTAACAAATGATAGTGTTGTTGTTCAATTTCTAAGTGTGTTCAATTCTTAGCAACCCCATGAACTGCAGCAAGCCCGGTTCCCCTCTTCTCCACTATTTCCTGTAGTTTTCCCAAGTTCATATCTATTGAGTCGGTGATGCCATCCAACCATCTCATCCTCTGCCATCCCCTTCTCCTCCCACCTTCAGTCTTTCCTAGCATCAGAGTCTTTTCCAATGAGTCAGTTCTTCACATCAGGTGGCCAAAGTATTGGAACTTCAGCTTCAGCATCAGTCCTTCCAATGAATATTCGGGACTGATTTCCTTTAGGATGGACTGGTTTGATCTCATTGTAGTCCAAAGGACTCTCAAGATGGGAATGTACATAGATGTATATAAGTGTATCTGTGAGAGAGATTCTACAGAAGTGTGATCACTAAAAAATATTGCATTTCTAAGTTCAATATAGTTAATATAAACTCTTCAGAAGTCTTCCTATTTACATGATGCCCTAGTCCACTTGGGCTGCTGTAACAAATATACCATAAACTGGGTGGCTTATCAACAGTATAGATTCGTTTCTTACAGTTCTTTTGCTGGAAGTCTGAGATGAGAGTGCCAGCATGGCCAGAGTTAATACTTATTGAAAGTTATTAGTCAGTGTCAGCTTATGAAGGGATTCTGAAGACTGGTGGGAAAGTGAGCTGTTAAATATGAGACTTCAGGGGTACTAATCTTTTCTGAATAAAATGAATAAATATTTAAGTGGCATTTGTGGGAGAAATGGCAGGTGAGGCATTGATTGTGATCCCATTCAGGTGTGGGTGAGTGTTACTAGATTTGATATATTAGAGCCTGGCACTATCCTCTCCAGATGAAATTAGCCTTTAGTTATCTGTTTATTACTTGGATTGTGTTTTGATATAAAGAAAGAAACTTAAGGTAGGAAGGCAAAGAGATTGTATTCCTTGCTGTGATCAAGTAAATACTTAAATATGTGTGTGTGTGTGTGTGTGTGTGTGTGTGTGTGTGTTTTCTATGATAGTGATAATTGGAAACAACTGGAAATTCCAAAAACTAGGGGTTGGGACATCAATTGAAAAAAAATGTATTCAATCCATAAAGAATAATTTTCTAGGATTATCTTCAATGGCATAGAAATATAGTAATGTTAATTTGTGTTCCTAGGTTTGATTTCATAAATGTTTTTGAGGGATTTTTATCATTGCCCTGCCAACTTTTCTTCTTCTTCTTCTGTTTGCTTTTTGCATATAAGTGAACTGAATTGAGCTATTTAGAAGCTTTAAATACTGAAAATCTTTCCAGGTGGCACTAGTGGGTAAAGAACTTGCCTGCCAATGCAGGAGACTAAGAGACATGAGTTCAATCCCTGGGTTGAGAAGATCCCCTGAAGGAGGGCATTGCAACCCACTCCAGTATTCTTACCTGGAGTATCCCGTGGAAGAGGAGCTGGCATCAGTCCATATGGGTCCATACATATGGCATACAGTGCTTAGGGTCACAAAGAGTCAGACATGACTGAGGCAACTTTGAACACAGCACGCAAATACTGAAAAAATGGTAATATTCCATCTATTCAAAGTAATCAGTTCTAAAATTAGCAATTGTCTTGTGATGTTTTGTCCATGCTTTTTTGAAAAATCATATACAAATTAAGAAATATGCATAAAATGTGTTACATACATATGTATATACATTTGTATGTAAAATTGTATGTAAATACATTTGTACCTGCTACCTTTTGAGGGCTTCCCTGGTGGCTTAGAGGATAAAGCGTCTGCCCTCAATGTGGGAGACCCGGGTTCAATCCCTGGGTAGGGAAGATCCCCTGGAGAAGGCAATGGCACCCCACTCCAGTACTCTTGCCTGGAAAATCCCATGGATGGAGGAGCCTGGTAGGCTGCAGTCCATGGGGTCGCAAAGAGTCAGACACGACTGAGCGACTTCACTTTCACTTTTCACTTTCATGCATTGGAGAAGGAAATGGCAACCCACTCCAGCGTTCTTGCCTGGAGAACCCCAGGGACGGGGGGGTAGACTGATGGGCTGCCGTCTGTGGGGTCACACAGAGTCGGCCACGACTGAAGCAACTTAGCAGCAGCAACACATGTATATTTATTTATTGTAGATGTGTATCTATGCATACACATGTATAAAAGTATCAATACATATTTATTTTACATAAATGTATATGTGTATATATACATAAACAAGGGCCTTCCCTTGTAGCTCAGTTGGTAAAGAATCTGCCTGACAATGCAGGAGGCCTAAGTTCGATTCCTGGGTTGCGAAGATCCCCTGGAGAAGGAAATGGCAACCCACTCCAATATTCTTGCCTAGAGAATCCCCATGGACAGAGAAGGCTGGCAGGCTACAGTCCATGGAGTCATAGGAGTCAGACAAGACTTAGCGACGAAACCACCACCACCATCATACATAAATAATAAATATTTATTGTTTATGTATATGCATATAGGCTATATAGATACACATGCATATTATGTATATATACATGTATAGATTGTATATATACACAATAAATTATTGTTCATGTATATATACATGTATAGGTATTTTATTAATATAATTCATAAATACAACTCACACATATATATAAAGAAGTATGCTGCTGCTGCTAAGTCACTTCATTCGTGTGCGACCCCATAGATGGCAGACCACCAGGGTCCCCTATCCCTGAGATTCTCCAGGCAAGAACACTGGAGTGGGTTGCCATTTCCTTCTCCAATGCATGAAAGTGAAAAGTGAAAGTGAAGTCGCTCAATCATATCTGACTCTTAGCAACCCCATAGACTGCAGGCCACTAGGCTCCTCCGTCCATGGGATTTTCCAGGCAAGAGTACTGGAGTGGGGTGCCCTTGCCTTCTCCGATAAAGTATACCAGTATATATATTGCAAAAAATTAATAGCTTTTAATTCTGTCAAAGGATTACATGGGTTTTTATTTCTGGCTATTTTCCCCAATTTTCTGTTTTAATCCATACATTTTACTGAGAAAAAGTTACAAGTGCACAGGGAAAAGAGGGAACATCTTGATTTGTGTGATCTGTGCTTTTAGTACAAGCTGAATCTTCATTAATCATCTGGGATTTTATTTTCTTCTCTCAATTTCATAAATTTTCCAGAAGCCAGTGAGTAGTGTGCACTCATATTAGCAACTTAGAGACTCAATAAATCAATTTCAGAACCCCATACTACATCCAAAAATGTATCTATTTAAATAAATAAATATATGTATTTAAATAAATGCATCTTTCTTTAAAATTAGTAAATATTATCTGTGACCTATTTCTACTTCATATAGAAGTGGTCCCAGGTATGTCTCCCCACTGTAGCCATATGCTATTGCTACTTACTATGGAGAAAAGTCACTGCAGCTGGTGATTGCAGCCATGAAATTAAAAGACGCTTACTCCTTGGAAGAAAAGTTATGACCAACCTAGATAACATATTCAAAAGCAGAGACATTACTTTGCCAACTAGGTCCATCTAGTCAAGGCTATGGTTTTTCCTGTGGTCATGTATGGATGTGAGAGTTGGACTGTGAAGAAGGCTGAGCGCAGAAGAATTGATGCTTTTGAACTGCGGTGTCGGAGAAGACTCTTGAGAGTCCCTTGGACTGCAAGGAGATCCAACCAGTCCATTCTGAAGGAGATCAGCCCTGGGATTTCTTTGGAAGGAATGATGCTAAAGCTGAAACTCCAGTATTTGGCCACCTCATGCGAAGAGTTGACTCACTGGAAAATACTCTGATGGTGGGAGGGATTGGGGCAGGAGGAGAAGGGGACGACCGAGGATGAGATGGCTGGATGGCATCACCGATTCAATGGACATGAGAGTTTAAGTGAACTCTGGGAGTTGGTGATGGACAGGGAGACCTGGCATGCTGCAATTCATGGGGTTGCAAAGAATCGGACACGACTGAGCGACTGAACTGAACCGAAGTGATGGAGAAAAGTTAAACTTTTAACTAAATCAGTGAATTTCTCAGCAGTAGTAAAATAGCCTAGACAATAGTTGAAAAATCAAGGCTTGGTACTTAAATGAAGGCATATTTTATTCAACTTGATTTTGAAAAGAATTCTTATTCTAAATCTACTATTTATAGTAAATGTTATTCACCCTGAGCAAGAATTCATCACATCTTCACATAGATATTTAAGGGCTTCCCTGGTAATTTTTGGTTGTTAATTTTAAAAGGTCTTGTAGGTCACAGAACCATTCATCTTCAGCTTCTTTGACATTACTGGTCAGGGCATACACTTGGATTACCGTGATATTGAATGATTTGCCTTGGAAATGAAAAGAGATCATTCTGTCATTTTTGAGATTGCATCCAAGTACTGCATTTCGGACTCTTTTGTTGACTATGATGGTTACTCCATTTCTTCTAAGGGATTCTTGCCTGCAATAGTAGATACAATGGTCATCTAAGTTAAATTCACCCATCCTGGTACATTTTAGTTTGCTGATTCCTAGAATGGTGATGTTCACTCCCGCCATCCTGTTGGGTCACCTCCAGTTTGCCTTGATTCATGGACCTAACGTTCCAGGTTCCTATGCAATATTGTTCTTTACAGCATTGGACCTTGCTTCCATCACCAGTCTCATCCACAACTGGGTATTGTTTTTGCTTTGACTCCATCCCTTCATTCTTTCTTGAGTTATTTCTCCACTGATCTCCAGTAGCATATTGGGCACCTACTAACCTGGGGAGTTCATCTTTCAGTGTCCCATCTTTTTGCCTTTTCATACTGTTCATGGGGTTCTCAAGGCAAAAATACTGCTTTGCCATTCCCTTCTCCAGTGACCACATTTTGTCAGAACTCTCCACCATGACCCATCCATCTTGGCATGGCTCCTAGTCTCATTGAGTTAGACAAGGCTGTGGTCCATGTGATTAGATTGGTTAGTTTTCTGTGATTGTGGTTTTCAGTCTGTCTGCCCTCTGATGGAGAAGGATAAGAGGCTTATGGAAGCTTCCTGATAGGAGAGACTGACTAAGGGGGAAGTGGGTCTTGTTCTGATGGGCAGGGATATGCTCAGTAAATCTTTAAAACAATTTTCTGTTGATGGGTGGAGCTGTGTTCCCTCCCTGCTATTTACCTGGGGCCAAACTACGGTGGAAGTAATGAAGACAATGATGACTTCCTTCAAAAGATCCTATGCATGTACTGCTACACTCAGTGCCTCCAACCCTGCAGCAGGCCACCACTACCCACACCTCCCCTGGAGACTCCTGGACACTCACAGGCAAGTCTGGGTCAGTCACCTGTGGGGTCACAGCTCCTTTCTCCTGGATCCTAGTGCACAGTGTTCTGTTTGTCCTCTCCAAGAGTCTATTCCCCAGTCCTGTGTGAGTTCTGGCAGCTCTATGGTGGGGTTAATGGCGACCTCCTCCAAGAGGGCTTATGCCATACCCAGGTCTGCTACACCCAGAGTCCATGTCCCCATAGCAGCCCACTGCTGACCCATACGAACACTGGTCAGAGCAAACACCCTCTTCCAACAACACAAGAGAAGACTTACAGGTGGACATCACCAGATAGTCAACACTGAAATCAGACTGATTATATTCTTTGCAACCAAAGATAGAAAAGCTTTATACAGTCAGCAAAAACAAGATGGGAGCTGACTGTGGCTCAGGTCATGAACTGTTTATTGCCAATGCAGACTTAGGTTGAAGAAAGTAGGGAAAACCACAGAACCATTCAGTATGATCTAAATCAAATCCCTTATGATTCTACACTGGAAGTGAGAAATAGATTTAAGGGACTAAATCAATAAAGAGAGTGTCTTATGAACTATGAACAGAGATTTGTGACATTGTACAAGAGATAGGAATCAAGACCATCACCAAGAAAAAGAAATGTTAAAAAGCAAAATGATGTCTGAGGAGGCCTTACAAATAGTTGTGATAAGAAGAGAAGTGAAAAGCAAAGGAGAAAAGCAAAGATATACCCATTTGAATGCAGAGTTCCAAGGAATAGCAAGGACAGATAAGAAAGCCTTTCTCAGTGATCAATGCAAAGAAATAGAGGAAAACAACAGAATGTGAAAGACTAGAGATCTCTTCAAGAAAATTAGACATACCAAGAGAACATTCATGCAAAGATGGGCTCAATAAAGGGAATAAATGGTATGGACCTAACAGAAGCAGAAGATATTAAGAAGAGCTAGCAAGAATACACAGAAGAACAGTACAAAAAAAATCTTCATGACCCAGATAATCACCATGGTTTGATCATTCACCTAGAGCCAGACGTCCTGAAATGTGAAGTCAAGTGGGCCTTAGAAAGCATCACTATGAACAAAGCTAGTGGAGGTGATGGATTTTCAGTTGAGCTATTTCAAATCCTGAAAGATGATGCTGTGAAAGTGCTGCACTCAATATGCCAGCAAATTTGGACAACTCAGCAGTGGTCACAGGACTGGAAAAGGTCAGTTTTCATTCCAGTCCATAAGAAAGGCAATCCCAAAGAATGCTCAAACTACCACACAGTTACACTCATCTCACACACTAGTAAAGTAATACTCAAAATTCTCCAGCCAGGATTCAACAGTACATGAATTGTGAACTTCCATATGTTCAAGCTGGTTTTAAAAAGGCAGAGGAACCAGAGATCAAATTGCCAACATCCACTGGATCATCAAAAAAGCAAGAAAGTCCCAGAAAAACATCTATTTCTGCTTTCTTGACTATGCCAAAGCCTTTGACTGTATTGATCACAATAAACTGTGGAAAATTCTGAAAGAGATGGGAATACCCGACCACCTGATCTGCCTCTTGAGAAATCTGTATGCAGGTCAGGAAGCAACAGTTAGAACTGGACATGGAACAACAGACTGGTTCCAAATTGGGAAAGGAGTACGTCAAGTATGCACATTGTCACCCTGCTTATTTAATTTATATGCAGAGTACTTCCTGAGAAATGCTGGGCTGGATGAAGCACAAGCTAGAATTAAGACTGCTAGGGAAACTGTCAATAACCTCACATATGCAGATGACACCACACTTATGACAGAAAGTGAAGAAGAACTTAACAGCCTCTTGATGAAAGTGAAAGAGGAAAGTAAAAAAGCTGGCTTAAAGCTCAACATTCAGTAAGCTAAGGTCATGGCATCTGGTCCCATCATTTCATGGCAAATAGATGAGCAAACAGTGGAACAGTGGCAGACTTTGTTTTGGGAGGCTCTAAAATCACTGCTTCAGCAAAATGTGAACCGTGAACTTCCTAATGTTCAAGCTGGTTTTAGAAAAGACAGAGGAACCAGAGATCAAATTGCCAGCATCTGATGGATCATTGAAAAAGCAAGAGAGTTCCAGAAAAACATCTATTTCTGCTTTATTGACTATGCCAAAGCCTTTGACTGTCTGGATCACAATAAACTGTGGGAAATTCTGAAAGAGATGGGAATACCAGACCACCTGACCTGCCTCTTGAGAAATCTGTATGCAGGTCAGGAATCAGCAGTCAGAATTGGACATAGAAAAACAGACTGGTTCCAAATAGGACGTCAAGGCTGTATATTGTCACCCTGCTTATTTAACTTATATACAGAGTACATCTGAGAAATGCTGGGCTGGAGGAAGCACAAGCTGGAATCAAGATTGCCGGGAGAAATATCAGTAATCTCAGATATGCAGATGACACCACCCTTATGGCAGAAAGGGGAAATAAAGTGCAGTTCATTTTCTTGGGCTTCAAAAATCACTGCAGATGTTGACTGCAGCCATGAAATGAAAAGACTTTTGCTTCCATCTAGTCAAAGCTATGGTTCTTCCAGTAGTCATGTATGGATGTGAGAGCTGAACCATAAAGAAAGCTGAGTACTACAGAATTGATGCTTTTGATCTGAGGTGTTTGAGAAGACTCTTGAGAGTTCCTTGGACTGCAAGGAGATCAAACCAGTCAATCATAAAGGAAATCAGTTCTGAATATTCATTGGAAGGACTGAAGCTCCAGTACTTTGACCACCTATTGTGAAGAACTGACTCATTAGAAAAGACCCTGATGCTGGCAAGATTGAAGGCAGGAGGAGAAGGGGACAGCAGAAGATAAGATGTTTAGATGGCATCACCAAGTCAATGGACATGAGTCTGAGCAAACCTGAAGCATGTTTCTCAGTATATAAAATTTCAGTGCAAATGCTTCTGAGTTAAAAAAAGAGAGCTAATTTCTCTTTTGTACTTTCTGTCCTTTTTGAAAATAACTTTGAAGTCAGTTTTATTTTTGCTTGTCTCTTTATAATATTATGACCTGTTTAATGAAGTATATACACTCCTTTAACACAGTTTGACATATAAACTGTGCTTCATGCAAGTTGTTTTACTACATTTATGGCTGGACTAATTTATAGTGTGAATATGAAGCATAGCCATAGAAACAGACCCACAGAAATCAACATGATGATATATAGTTAGAATTTTTATTTAGTTGTGAAGGTAAATTATGGTGAAGTACTTTTAAGCTATTGAATATTAGCAGTAGACTCCCTGGCATCTAGGGAAATGGAAAAGAGATTAATTCTTCTTATAGGCAGGGGACCACCCTCCCCAAAGAAAGAATTTCCAAACATCAAAATCTCTGTCACCATACTTCTTATCTGGATTAATAAAAATCTTATCCATGATACTTTTACTTCACATGAATTTTTTTTCATAAAATATGCCATTTCTTGCCATCTGTGGACTGCAGAGAGAATCACTTTTTTTCTCTCTTCTATTTAAGGAGTCTCAGGCTTTGTTCTGTGATGTTTGCCTGACTTATACAATGAACTTAATTCTGTGATGTTACCCCTGTGATTACTAAAATGATTTCCCCTTATATTCTAGAAATTGCATCTATGTCCAATGGGTAGTCTCCTTGCTCACTACAGAATGATTTATAAACCTGTCATTTTAGAAGATAACATGGAAAATCTCTCCATGAGGTCAACGGCAAGGCTAACTTTCAGTAATATAATTTCCACTATCAAAATGCAATCGAAGCATAATTTAAAATCCAAAGCTGCTTTTGTTGGGAAGTAGAGAATACAATTTTTAAAGACAAATATCCCATTTGTCCAAATATTACTGGACTTCTTCAGTAAAACAGAGGTGAGGATTTCAACAAGACAGTTCTTTTTTAATTATATAAAAAAGATTTCTTGACTAACTTGATGAAAAGAAAAATCACTCCTCCATGGCACTGTAAGAATACAAATGAACAAAAAATCTTTCACAAAGCAGGAGGAACTCATTTACTAACACTAAGCTACTTGGCCATTCGATTTGCTCTTATGATATTTCAATAAACAGCTTTAATTTTGTAATTTTTATTTTGAAGAGTATTATACAATTTCATTCCTTTTTTACAAAGTATTAGATGTTGACTAATTAATCATTGTTGTTGATCCTCTTCTTAAACACAGAAGTTGAGGGAAGAGAGGAATAAATTTAAAGATATGATTTTTAGTAGGTACAGAAATGAATAACCTGAAGTTAGCAGATCTTAGAAAATATGTCAGGTCATTATAATTCAAATTTTAGCTGAATTTTATGACATTAAAGTTCAGACAACTGCTCTTTTGGAATTAACTATCTAGGATCTAATTGTATAAAGGATCTTCATGTTGTTTTTTAGTTGCCAAAACACTTCCAATTCCTTTAGGATCCCATGAGCTGTAACCTGCCAGGCTCCTCTGTCCATGAGATTCTCCAAGCAGGAATGCTAGAGTGGGTCAACATTTCCTTCTCCAGGAGATCTTCCCAAGCCAGGAATCAGACCCAGGTCTCCGGCATGGCAGGTGGATTCTTTCTTTACCACTGAAAGAATGAGCCACCAGGGAAGCCAAAAGGATCTTCACTAGTCATTGTCATACAATAATTTGTAAAAAGGAATGAGACACTGCAACACTCTTCAAAATAAAGATGATAAAGCTTGTGTCTGTAGGGTTCACAGGCACGGCATTTTTCATTTCACAGCATCCAATCAGAGAACCATCTCAGAGTCAACCGAGCGGTGGGCTTATGATCAGAATAGACCTCCAAATTCCTCCTCACCTCAATGCTGAGGGCATCAGAAACCAACAGAATGGGGCTTCCCATCCCAGCTCAACTACCCTCATTCTGAAACTTTGGCGGGGGGCCACGTCAACCATTAATCTTATCTACAATACTCCCTTTGGGCATGAGGAACCATTCAGGCAGTGGGGAGAAGGGAATACAGATGTATTTGGTCATTTGTATCATGAACGAAACCTACTGAATACATTTAAGGAGTTTTAAATCTTTCATGAACTGCTTCACCAAATAGCATTTCAAAATAGAATAGTTTCAGACTTAACAAAGATATAGATCTCTTTTCCTAACTTTCACCAAAAGTATCCTGAAACTGCTAGATATCATGAAACTATAACAAAACTAAATATTATGAAGGTGTATAATACACACCACACTATCCCTTAAAGTAGATAAAAACATAATTAAATAATTTAAGGGCGTACACACACACACACACACACACACACACACTCCTTGATGAGATGCATACCTTGATAGAATACATGCTCTACATTGGACTTCTAAGGCAATGGCCCAAATTTCATTTATTGATTTCTTCATTGATACTCTTCTTTAAATGGAAAATATTGGAAAATATAAATGAAGTGATGTCTTTCAATTAATCATGATAACATAATTAAAGGGCACACGCGTGCACAGGCACGTGCGCACACACACACACACACACTTTGAAGAGTTACATACATTGATAGAAAGAGGACTGTACACTGGATTTCTGAGGCAATGGCCCTTGGAATGGGAATTAACTATACTGTAGAAGATTCTTGAAAAAAAATGTTTAATCAAGAAATCTTATTTCATTTATTGATTTATTCATTAACTGTTGCTAAAACTCTTCTTTAAATGGCAAATATTGGGAAAGTAGAAATGAAGTTATGTCTTTCATTTTAAAAAGTATAAACAGTGGAGAGGTACTCACCAAACCTTATTGACTCATTGACAATAATTATCTTGGTACATTATCTTTTCGAGAATTAAATATTTTGGATAGTTATTTATATAGTTCTGTATAGTTATGTTTTTTCCTCATATATTTTTATTGTATGATTCATTTACAGTGTTATTAATTCCTGTTATACAGCAAAGTGATTAAATTTTACATACATATATATGTATATACATATACACAACATACATACATACACACATTCTTTTGGGCTTCCCTGGTAGCTCAGCTGGTAAAGAATCCACCTGCAATGCAGGAGACCCTGGTTCGAGTATTGGGTCGGGAAGATCCCCTGGAGAAGGGATAGGTTCAGTATTCTTGGTCTTCCATGAGCATGGCAAACCACTCCAGTGTTCTTGCCTGGCAAACTCCCATGGACAGAGGAGCCTGGCGGGCAACAGTTCATAAAGAGTCAGACATGACTAAGTACAGCACACACATACATTCTTTTTAAATATTCTTTTCCATTAGTACTTATGGTGAGATATTAATTTTTATTGCAATGTTGCATCAATTTCTGCCATACAACAAAGTGAAACAGCTGTCACTTCATTTCAATTCAGTCACTCAGTCATGCCGGACTCTTTGCAACCCAATGGACTGCAACATGCCAGGATTTCCTGTCTGTCACCAACTCACAGAGCTTCTCAAACCAATGTCCATTGAGTCGGTGATGTCACCCAACCATCTTATCCTCTGTTGTCCCCTTCCCCTCCTGCCTTCAACCTTTCCCAGCATCAGGGTCTTTTCAATGAGTAAGTTATTCACATCAGGTGGCCAAGATATTGGAGTTTCAGCTTCAAGATATTCAGTTTCAGTCCTTCCAATGAATACTCAGAACTGATTTCCTTTACAATTGACTGGTTTGATCCCCTTGCAGTCCAAGGGACTCTCAAGAGTCTTCAACACCAAAGTTCAAAAGCATCAATTCATCAGTGCTCAGCTTTCTTTATTGTCCAACTCTCACATCCATACATGACTACTGGAAAAAAACATACCTTTAACTATATAGACCTTTGTCAGCAAAGTAATGTCTATGCTGTTTAATATGCTATCTAGGTTGGTCATAGCTTTTTTTACTAAGAAGAAAGCGTCTTTTAATTTCATGGCTGCAAAAACCAATACACTGTACTAATGCATATATATGGAACTTAGAAAGATGGTAATGATGCCCCTATATGCAAGACAGCAGAAGAGGCACAAATATATAGAACAGTCTTTTGGAATCTGTGGGAGAAGACGAGGGTGGGATGATTTGAGAGAATAGCATTGAAACATGTATGTTATCATATGTGAAACAGATTACCAGTCCAGGTTTGATGCATGAGACAGGGTGCTCAGGGCTGGTGCACTGGGATGACCCTGGGGGATGGGGTGGAGAGGGAGGTGGGAGGGGATTCAGGATGGGGAACACATGTACACCCATGCCTGATTCATGTGAATTATGGCAAAAACCACTACAATATTGTAAAGCAATTAGCCACCAATTAAAATAAATTAATTAAATAAATAAAATATACAAGCCGAAAACCAAATTTTCATGGCTGCAGTCACCATCTGCAGTGATTTTGGAGCCTAAGAAAATAAAGTCTGTCACAGTTTCCATTGTTTTCTCATTTATTTGCTATGAAGTGGTGGGACCAGATTCCATAATTTCCATTTTGTGAAGTTTAGTTTTAAGCCAACTTTTTACTCTCTTCTATAACTTTCATCAAGAGGCTCTTTAGTTCCTCTTGAATTTCTGCCATAGGGTGGTATCATCTGCATATCTGTGGTTATTGATATTTCTCCCTATAATCTTTATTCCATCTTTACTTTATCCAGCCTGGCATTTCACCTGATGTACTTTGCATAGAAGTTAATAAGCAGGGTGACAATATAAAGCCTTCACATACTCCTTTACCAATTTGGAATCTGTCCATTGTTCCATGTCTGGTTCAAACTGTTTCTTCTTGACCTACATACAGATTTCTCAGGAGGCAGGTAAGGTGGTATGGTAGTCCCATCTCTTGAAGAATTTTGCACAGTTTGCTGTCATCCATAAAGTCAAAGGCTTTGGTGTAGTCAGTAAAGCAGAAGTAGATGTCTTTCTGGAATTCTCTTGCAGTTTCAATAATCCAACAGGTGTTGACAATTTAATCTCTGGTTCCTCTGCCTTTTCTAAATCCAGCTTGAACATCTGGAAGTTCACATTTCATGTACTGTTGAAGCCTCGCCTGGAGAATTTTGAGCATTTCATTGCTAGCATGTGAAATGAGTACAATTTGGTGCAATAGTTTGAACATTTTTTGGCATTGTCTTTATTTGGGATTGAAATGAAAACTGACCTTTTCCAGTCCTGTGGCCATTGCTAAGTTTTCCAAATTTGCTGACATATTGAGTGCAGCACTTTCACAGCATCATCTTTTAGGATTTGAAGTAGCTCAACTGGGAATTCCATCACCTCCACTAGCTTTGTTCATACTGATGCTTCCTAGTTCAGTTCAGTTGCTCAGTCGTGTCCGACTCTTGAGACCCCATGAATCGCAGCACATCAGGCCTCCCTGTCCATCACCAACTCCCAGAGTTGACTCAAACTCACGTCCATCGAGTTGGCAATGCCATCCAGCCATATCATCCTCTGTCATTCCCTTCTCCTCGTGCCGCCAATCCCTCCCAGCATCAGGGTCTTTTCCAATGAGTCAACTCTTACATGAGGTGGCCAAAGTACTGGAGTATCAGCTTTAGCATTATTCCTTCCAAAGAACACCCAGGGCTGATCTCCTTTAGAATGGACTGGGTGGATCTCCCTGCAGTCCAAGGGACTCTCAAGAGTCTTCTCCAACACCACAGTTCAAAAGTATCAGTTCTTTGGTGCTCAGCTTTCTTCACAGTCCAACTCTCACATTCACACATGACCACTGGAAAAACCATAGCCTTGACTAGACAGACCTTAGTAGGCAAAGTAATGTCTCTGCTTTTGAATATACTATCTAGGTTGGTCATAACTTTTCTTCCAAGGAGTAAGTGTCTTTTAATTTCATGGTTGCAGTCACCATCTGCAGTGATTTTGGAGCCCAAAAAAACAAAGTCTGACACTGTTTCTACTGTTTCCACATGTTTCCCTACTATTTCCCATGAAGTGATGGGACCAAATGCCATGATCTTCGTTTTCTGAATGTTGAGCTTTAAGCCAACTTTTTCACTCTCCTCTTTCACTTTCAACAAGAGGCATTTTAGCTCCTCTTCACTTTCTGCCATAAGGGTGGTGTCATCTGCATATCTGAGGTTATTGATATTTCTCCTGGCAATCTTGATTCCAGCTTGTGTTTCTTCCAGTCCAGCATTTCTCATGATGTACTCTGCATAGAAGTTAAATAAGCAGGGTGACAACATACAGCCTTGAGGTACTCCTTTTCCTATTTGGAACCAGTCTGTTGTTCCATGTCCAGTTCTAACTGTTTCTTCCTGACCTGCATACAGATTTCTCAAGAGACAGGTCAGGTGGTCTGGTATTCCCATGTCTTCCAGAATTTTCCACAGTTTATTGTGATCCACACAGTCAAAGGCTTTGACATAGTCAATAAAGCAGAAATAGATGTTTTTCTGGAACTCTCTTGCTTTTTCCATGATCCAGCGGATGTTGGCAATTTGATCTCTGATTCGTCTGCCTTTTCTAAAACCAGCTTGAACATCAGGGAGTTCACGGTTCACGTATTGCTGAAGTCTGGCTTGGAGAATTTTGAGCATTACTTTACTAGCACGTGAGATGAGTGCAATTGTGCGGTAGTTTGAGCATTCTTTGGCATTGCCTTTCTTTGGAATTGGAATGAAAACTGACCTTTTCCCCTATGGCCCCCTTAACTTCCCATTCCAGGATATCTGGCTCTAAGTGAGTAATCACACCATTGTGGTTATTTGAGTCATGAAGATCTTTTTTGTACAGTTCTTCTGGGTATTCTTGCTACCTGTTCTTAACATCTTCTGCTTCTGTTAAGTCCGTACCATTTCTGTCCTTTATTGAGCCCGTCTTTGCATGAAATGGGCACATGAATTAGCTAAATGAATATACATATATCCCCTCCCTCTTGAGCCTCCCTCCCACCTCACTCCACTGTGTTTTTATTTACTAAATTTGTCAACCTTCTCTAAAACTCTTACTACTTCCCTCTTTACTGGTTATGACAACTAATGGGTACAGTAGAAACCCAATGAGAAAATGATACTAATAGGAGCCATTATAATAGCTGATTGTATCAACACTTGGAGATGGAATTTGCCACCCACTCCTCTGTTCTTGACTGGAAAATCCCATGGACAGAGAAGCCTGCCAGGCTACAGTTCATGGGGTTGCAAATAGCTGGGCACAACTGAGGGACTGAGCACATCAACAATAAATATCTACAGTTAAGAACTACACAACTGGATGGATAATACTTACTCGCTTTCACCCCGTTTAAATCTTACTCACTTTTCATGTGCTCTCTATAGGAAATAATTTGGTTTCAAAAGTTTCATTCCATCCTGTTATATTTTCAGTTTCTGATTTCTATCATAAGAGCCTTCAATGGCCAAGGCTTGAATTTAATCTGAAATATTCTGAACATCCATCTTGGGTTTCCTCTTTAATTATAAAAATTGTGACCATTATGTAGCCAACCTCACATTTACAGAAATAACCAGGGCTCTAATTAGGCTTACTTTCAAGTGTTAAGAGAAGCAACAGGCCTACAGTTGCCCAGGCACTAATAGTACATAATATAGCCAATTGCAAATCGCAGTCTAATTTGTTGATTTGAAGTGAGGTGTAATTATATTGCTTCATTTGCTGAGCAAATCATATGAGAATTTCTCTAAATCAGCCTGATTGTGTAATGAAGAGCTAATTACAAACAGCAGTGTTCTTGCAGTAAATTTATTGTAAGTGCAAATGCTGGGTTGGCGCCATTGACACAATGGCTCATTAGGACATTAACAAAAGCAACTGTGGAAAAGTGCCCGAAACCAGGCTTCTCGTCGTTGTTTCAGAAGGCTGCAGTGATTATATCCTTCGGTGTGTAATTACTAAGAAAATGGTGTTTGATTTCGATTTGGGCAAATTTTTAAAAAGAACTCTAAGACATTTTTAGAGCAAAGCAAAATGGTTTGGAAAGCCTTGTTAGGCTTCATTATACCAGGTGTGCCCTGGAAATCTCATTTGACAAGGGCCCCTGTTAGATGCTAAGCCTTACAGGACAACTGAATTCTGACATTCAGCATCCAAATGGAATCTCGACTTTAGAAATATATAGAATGAGAACGGGGGAAAAATATATGCATATGTATACACACACACACACACACACACACACACACACACACACACATATATTTATCTGGAGGTGGGCCTGGCAACCCACTCCAGTTTTCTTACCTGGAGAATCACCATGGACAGAGGATCCTGGCAGGATACAGCCCATGGGGTCACAGAGTCAGATACAACTGACCAGCTAAGCACACTCATGCATGCGCTCAGTCACCCAGTCGTGTTTGACTGTTTTGCAACTCCATGGGCTGTAGCTCACCAGGCTTCTCTGTCCATGGGGATTTCCCAGGCAAGAAAACTGGAGTGGATTACCATTTCCTCCTCCAGAGGATCTTCCTGGCCCAGGGATTGAACCCGTATCTCCTGCATTGGCAGGTGGATTCTTTAGCACTTGAGCCACCTGAGAAGCATTTATATCCTTCCCTTATGTTGAAGTGATGCAACTAAATTAAAAACTTGCAAGGTTAACGAAGCAAAGGTCAGTAACTACAGAGAAGCTTGGTATTGCCTTGAGTCCTTGTGTCTGAACAGGGTTTTTCCTTCTATTTCAGATAGCAATACCCAACCCTTGTGTTTTGAAATAGCCCCTACCCCATGCAGCTGCATTTAATAAGTTAACGTGCCCAGTTGAGTATGAGTTGGTCATGTGATGGCCATCATGTCTTTTCTGTAGACCAGAACACCTTCATCCCCTCATCATTTCATTTTATTGGTTTCACTGATTATCACAGAGTTTTACTTCTCTGTGCTTATCCTAAAATAGAGCTTAAAGGTGCAGACTTTTCTAGAATTGCTAAAAGTTTAGTACTTTGCTTCATAAATTTTTAGTCTGATGGAGAAAGGTCCCTCCTAGAGATATTGGTAGCACTGTGTCTACAGCTAACAACTTACCCTCATTAATTCTCTAAGCACTTGCAAATATCACATATTTCACTTTCTAAATTGGTGTTCCTGAATTTTTAGTTGCTGTGTCTTCAATTAATCTGGGGCTCCCAGGTGGTACAGTTGGGAAAGAATTTGCCTACCAGTGTAGGAGCCAGAGATGCTGGTTTGATCCTTGGGTCAGGAAGATCCCCTAGAGGATGGCATGGCAACCGACGCTAGGATTTTTGCCTGGAGAATTCCATAGACAGAGGAGCCTGGTAAGCTACGTCCATGGGGTCACAAAGAGTAGAACATAATTGTCAATCAATACACACACAAGTCTAGATCTAATCTCTGATCTCCAAACACCTCTATTCTCTTTCCTATCAGAAGTAAATGAGAAGTTTAATTGTATGCTCAGGGATATCAGTACCTTAACAAGAATACATAGTTTTAAAGAAGTAAAATGATCAAGTCAGAAATAAATTTTATAAGATAAACTGTTTTTAAAAATGTGTATGCATACTAACTGGAAAATTTAAGTAAAGGATATTCACAAGTGGTCGTTATATATACAAATAAGGCATACACAATTTCCCACCTGGGAACTAACTGCTTTATTTCATTAGCATAACAAAACACATTGTCTTCAAGAGAAAACAGAAAAAATGGAGTAAAATATCTGATACTTATTGCTGATTCCTAAAGTCCAAAGTATAGAAACTTTATCATTTGATTTGAAATGTATAGCTCAGAAACCTCAGAAAGTTTTATAGATGAAGAAACTGAGGTACAAGTAGGAAAAATGAGATACTCAGGGACTTGTCACTCTTTAATAGCAGAGCAGAACAGAGGATATTCATGTTCTGATGGCTGGTTCACTGCTCTTTGTTAAAGCTAATGTCAGATTGCCCAATAGTATAGCCTTTATCCAATTTTATACCTTACTTTGTGGCTACCTTAAAGATCAATACTTTTTAAAGTGCATATAAAAAATAGTATTTAAAAAAATAGATCATTTGAACTGTAAAAATTCCTTCTTTTCCCAGAGTTTATGAGATCCAAATATTAGTACCTTTTGTGTCTATGGCAGGCTTCCCTGGTGGCCCAGCTATAAAAAAATACCCGTCCTCGATGTAGGAGCCTCAGACACATGGGTTCGATCCCTGACCTCTGGGTCTGGAAGACCCCTGGTGGAGGGCATGGCAACCCCTTCCAGGATCCTTGCCTGGGAAAGCCTATGAACAAGGGAGACTGGTAGGCTACAGTCCATGGGGTTGCCAAGAGTTGGACATGAATGAAGTGACCTAGCCTGTACACACATGTCTATTAGTTTAGGTAAACTCCCCAATTCATTTTGTCCTCTATCCCCTCCCAATGGTAATTATGGAATACTCTGATATTTATCACTATCTTTCTGGAAAGACTCTTTAAATAGGTCAGTTCTACTGAAGATTCACGTGTTCACAGTTTTAGCATTACATGGCCATGACAGGAAAGTGTGTGGCGTTTTCATGATTTCTCAGGGCCTCTGTTGTCATTCAGTTACTGAGCCGTGTCTGGCGCTTTGTGGCCCCTTGGACTGCAGCACCCCTGGCTTCCCTTTCCCTGTCTCCCAGAGCTTGCTCAATCTCATGTGCATTGAGTGGGTGATGCCATCAAACCATCTCATTCTCTGCTGCTGCCCTCTTCTCCTCCTGCCCTCAATCTTTCCCAGCTCTTTCCCAATGAGTTGTCTCTTCACATTCAGTTTCAGCATCAGTCCTTCCAGTGAATATTCAGGGTTCACTTCCTTTAAGACTGAGAGGTTTGATCTCCTTCAGGGTCTTCTGAAATGCACATAATTTAATTATAGTTGTAGGCTCTATTCTTTGCATGAAATATTCCCTTGGTATCTCTAATTTTCTTGAAGAGACCTTCCCATTCTATTGTTTTCCTCTCTTTCTTTGCCCTGATCACTGAGTAAGTCTTTCCTATCTCTCCTTGATATTCTTTGGAACTCTGCATTCAAATGGGTTTACCTATCCTTTTCTCCTTTGCTTTTGGCTTCTCTTCTTTTCACAGCTATTTGTAAGGCCTCTTCAGACAGCCATTTTGCTTTTTTGCATTTCTTTTTCTTGGGGATGGTCTTGATCATTGCTTCCTGTACAATATCATGAACCTTTGTCAATACTTCTTCAGCCACTCTCTATATCAATTTAGTCCCTTAAATCTATTTCTCACTTCCACTGTATAATCATAAGGGGTTTGATTCTGGTCATACCTGAATGGTCCAGTGGATTTCCCTACTTTCTTCAATTTAAGTCTGAATTTGGCATTAAGGAGTTCATGATCTGAGCCACAGTCAGTTCCTGGTGTTGCTTTTGCTGACTGTATAGAGTTTCTCTATCTTTGGCTGCAAAGAATATAATCAATCTGATTTCGGTGTTGACCATCTGGTGATGTCCATGTGTAGAGTCTTCCCTTGGGTTGTTGGAAGAGGGTGTTTGCTATGACCAGTGCATTCCCTTGGCAAAACTCTATTAGTCTTTGTCCTGCTTCATTCTGCATTCCAAGGCCAAATTTGCCTGTTACTCCAGGTGTTTCTTGACTTCCTACTTTTGCATTCCAGTCCCCTGTAATGAAAAGGATGTCTTTTTTGGGTGTTAGTACTAGAAGGTCTTGTAGGTCTTCATAGAACCATTCAACTTCAGCTTCTTCAGCGTTACTGGTCAGGGCATAACTGGGATTACCATGATATTGAATGGTTTGCCATGGAAACGAACAGAGATCATTCTGTCATTTTTGAGACTGCATCTAAGTACTGCATTTCAGACTCTTTTGTTGACTATGATGGCTACTCCATTTCTTTCAAGGGATTCTTGCCCACAGTAGTAGATATAATTTTCATCTGAGTTTAATTTACCCCTTCCAGTCCATTTTAGTTTGTTGATTCATAAAATGTCAACATTCATTCTTGCTGTTTCCTGTTTGACCACTTTCAATTTGCCTTGATTCATGGACCTAACATTCCAGGTTCCTATGCAATATTGCTCTTTACAGCAATGGACCTTGCTTCCATCACCAGTCACATCCACAACTGGTATTGTTTTTGCTTGGACTTCTTCTCCTCGTTTTTTCTTGAGTTATTTCTCCACTGACCTCCAGTAGCATATTTGGCACCGACCAAACTAGGGAGTTCATCTTTCAATGTCTTATCTTTTTGCCTTTCATACTATTCATGGGGTTCTAAAGGCAAGAATACTGAAGTGGTTTGCCATTCAGTATTCCATTCAATAAAGGACAGAAATGGTATGGACCTAAAGAAGCAGAAGATATTAACAAAAGACCTGGCAAGAATACACAGAAGAACTGTGCAAAAAAATGTTCATGACCCAGATAATCACAATGGTGTGATCACTCACCTAGAGCCAGACATCCTGGAATGTAAAGTCAAGTGGGCCTTAGAAAGCATCACTACGAACAAAGCTAGTGGAGGTGATGGAATTCCAGTGGAGCTGTTTCAAATCCTGAAAGATGATGCTGTGAATGTGCTGCACTCAATATGCCAGCAAATTTGGAAAACTCGGCAGTGGCCACAGGACTGGAAAAGGTCAGTTTTCATTCCAGTCCACAAGAAAGGCAATGCCAAAGGATGATCAAACTATTGCACAATTTCACTCATCTCACATGCTAGTAAAGTAATTTTCAAAATTCTCCAAGCCAGGCTTCAACAATATATGAACCGTGAATTTCCATATGTTCAAGCTGGTTTTAGAAAAGGCAGAGGAACCAGAGATCAAATTGCCAACATCTGGTGGATCATCAAAAAAGCAAGAGAGTTCCATAAAAACATCTATTTCTGCTTTATTGACTATGCCAAAGCCTTTGACTGTGTGGATCACAATCAACTGTGGGAAATTCTGAATGGGATTAACATACCACCTGACCTGCCTCTTGAGAAACTTGTATGCAGGTCAGGAATCAGCAGTCAGAACTGGACATGGACCAACAGACTGGTTCCAAATAGGAAAAGGAGTACGTCAAGGCTGTATATTGTCACCCTGCTTATTTAACTTCTATGCAGAGTACATCATAGAAACGCTGGGCTGGAGGAAGCACAAGCTAGAATCAAGATTGCCAGGAGAAATATCAATAACCTCAGATATGCAGATGACAGATACCACCCTTATGGCAGAAAGTGAAGAAGAACTAATGAGCCTCTTGATGAAAGTGAAAGCAGAAAGTGAAAAAGTTGACTTAAAGCTCAACATTCAGAAAACTAGGATCATGGCATCCGATCTCATCACTTCAGGGCAAATAAATGGGAAAACAGTGGAAACAGTTTGGATCACAATCAACTGTGGGAAATTCTGAATGGGATTAACATACCACCTGACCTGCCTCTTGAGAAACTTGTATGCAGGTCAGGAATCAGCAGTCAGAACTGGACATGGACCAACAGACTGGTTCCAAATAGGAAAAGGAGTACGTCAAGGCTGTATATTGTCACCCTGCTTATTTAACTTCTATGCAGAGTACATCATAGAAACGCTGGGCTGGAGGAAGCACAAGCTAGAATCAAGATTGCCAGGAGAAATATCAATAACCTCAGATATGCAGATGACAGATACCACCCTTATGGCAGAAAGTGAAGAAGAACTAATGAGCCTCTTGATGAAAGTGAAAGCAGAAAGTGAAAAAGTTGACTTAAAGCTCAACATTCAGAAAACTAGGATCATGGCATCCGATCTCATCACTTCAGGGCAAATAAATGGGAAAACAGTGGAAACAGTGGCTGACTTTATTTTTTAGGGCTACAAAATCACTGCAGATAGTGACTGCAGCCATGAAATTAAAAGACGCTTACTCCTTGGAAGTAAAGTTATGACCAACCTAGACAGCATATTAAAAAGCAAAGATATTACCAACAAAGGTCCATCTAGTCAAGGGTATGGTTTTTCCAGTGGTCATGTGTGGATATGAGAGTTGGACTATAAAGAAAGCTGAGAGCCAAAGAATTGATGCTTTTGAACTGTGATGTTGGAGAAGACTCTTGACAGTCCCTTGGACTGCCAGGAGATCCAACCAGTGCATCCTAAAGGAGATCAGTCCTGAATAATCATTGGAAGGACTGATGTTGACTCTGAAACATGATGTGAATAGTTGACTCATTTGAAAAGACCCTTATGCTGGGAAAGATTGAAGGTGGGAGGAGAATGGTGGTTGGATGGCATCACCAACTCAGTGGGCATGAGTTTGAATAAACTCCGGGTGTTGGTGATTGACAGGGAGGCCTGGCGTGCTGCTGTCCATGGGCTCGCAAAGAACTGAACATGACTGAGCAACTCAACTGAACTGAACTGAGGCCCTATTCTGAGCTTCCCTGGTAGTTCAGCTGCTGAAAAATCCACCTGCAATGAAGGAGACCCTAACTCTATTCCTGGATTGGTAAGACCCCTTGGAGGAGGGCCTGGATACCCACTCTAGTATTCTTGCCTGGAGAATCCCCATGGACAGAGGAGCCTGGCAAACTACAGTCCATGGGATCTTAAAGAGTTGGATGCAACTAAATACAGCACAGCATAGCACAGGCCCTATTCTACTTATAATTTCACTTTTTACTCTTCCTTGTGCTTCTTTTTTAATATTAATTGATTGATGATTGCTTACAGTATTGGCTTGATTTCTGTCATACATCAACATGAATTAACCATAGGTATACATATGTCCCCTCCCTCTTGAATGTTCTTCCCACCTCACGCTCATTCCCACCCCCCTAGAGTATTATAGCCCCAGTTT
The DNA here is from genome assembly GCA_006408695.1 of Aepyceros melampus. Taxonomy (NCBI): domain Eukaryota; kingdom Metazoa; phylum Chordata; class Mammalia; order Artiodactyla; family Bovidae; genus Aepyceros; species Aepyceros melampus. The sequence continues at coordinate 174,982 of SJXQ01003543.1, forward strand.
GAGTTCCCTGAGTCATACAGCTAATTCCTATTGCTATCTGTTTTTATATGTCAGTGCATATCCTTCCGTGCTACCATATTCATTTCACCCTCTCCCTCTTCTCCCCTACCCTTGTCCATAAATCTGTTCTCTATGTCTGGAATCCTACTCAGCCATTAAAAAGAATGCATTTGAGTTAGTCCTAGTGAGGTGGATGAGCCTAGAGCCTGTTACATAGAGTGAAGTAAGTCAGAAAGAGAAAAACAAATATCATATATTAACACACATATATGGAATCTAGAAGGATGGTACTGATGAAACTGTCCTCGTGCTTCTAATCAACCTGTTAATTTTCATGGGCATGACTTTATCATATTATTGAATATGAACTTTATAAGATGAAATAATTCATCTTATAAAGTAAGATGTAGGGTATGAGTAGGTAAACCAAGTGAGTGACATAGACTAATTAGTGTTTTGGTCCACATGGATAGCAAGATTTATTTGAAAGTCATGACAGTGAAGTAAATTGAAGTAAGTGATAAAAAAATTCATGAAGATGGAAAAATTCTTCAGGCATATGGGACGTTCTATGGTACAAGTGCCACAGACATATTAATGTTGACTCTGTATAAATGTAGCATTTCTTGCACGGGCAATTCTGTCATTTCATAAATAACAACACTTCACAGTTTTGAATTTTTTGCATCTATTTGAATAGCTCTTTATAAGATATTGGGCTTCCCTGGTGGCTCAGATGGTAAAGCGTCTGCCTGCAATGCGGGAAACCTGGGTTCGATTCCTGGGTCAGGAAGATCCCCTGGAGAAGGAAATGGCAATCCACTCCAGCACTGTTGCCTGGAAAATCCCATGGATGAAGAAGCCTGATAGGCTACAGTCCATGGGTTGCAAAGAGTCGGACAGGACTGAGCAACTTCACTTTCACTTTCACTTGGTAAGATATTGAGCCTTGTACTGAGGAAAAGGATAGGTCATATTATGTTTTATGAATTCATTTTGGAATTATATCTGTACAACAAAACATAAAATGAATATGTGCTCTATGTGATTCAGGCACAAAGTTCATTGACATTGCATATTTGACTTTATTAAGAATCTAAAGTAACCATTCCATCATTAAAACACATACTGTATTTTGTTATTTGTAGAATTAGCTTCAATAAAGAGAAACAGGCCTGTTTAGCCAAACTCTACACGATAACTCTGCTACCCTATAATTTATAAGCAGCAGGTAGACTAAAATTTTTTCAAGATTACTATGTAGAACTCATCTTTGTTCTATGAACAGTGATTTTTCAGTGTATTATTTTGCTAGATGTTTTTAAAGGCTTATTGAAACTGTGGAAAATATATAGGAAACCAATTTAGGAAATTCTCTTCCTTGCTGCTAACATATAAATTGTAGCCAGTTTTTCTTCCTGTTTGTTGCAGCATTTGGAAATTTAGATAAAATGCTACCTTGAAATGTTTCTTGGCATCCCTTATTTTTACTGAACCTTTAACATATATGATTATGTGTGAATAGTGAAAATGTATTACATTAGGACGAAAACTGTGGTATTTAGAATCCACTTGAATGCTACCATTTATCTCCTATATGAACTGTCTGTCTATAATAGGAATGAGCAACTGTCCTAGTGATCCAGTGGTTAAGACTTTGCCTTCCAGTGCAAGGGATGCAGGTTTGATCCCTGGTCAGGAAAACAAGATCCCATATGCCTCGTGGCCAAAAAACCAAAACATAAAACAGAAGCAATATTGTAACAAATTCAATACTTTAAAAATGGTCCATCCCAAAAAAAATTTTAATATTTGGAAAAAAATAAGAATGATGTTACACTTGTCCTCTCTACACCGATGCTTACATACTCAGTCATCAGTCGTGTCTGACTCTTTGCAACCCCATGGATTGTAGCCCTCCAGGCCGCTCTGTCCATGGGATTTATTCCCACACAGATAAAGATAAGGCATATGACATAGTACAGATGTGAGAAAATGAAAAAGACTGTGTTTGAGATTTGAAGGTGTCCCAGTCAAAAGGGGCTTCCCTGGTGGCTTAGTGGTAAAGAATTTGCCTGTCAATGCAGGAGACTCAGGTTCGATCCCTGGGTCAGGAAGATCTTCTGGAAGAGGAAATGGCAGCCCACTCCAGTATTCTTGCCTGGAGGATCTCATAGACAAAGGAGCCTGCTGGGCTACAGTCCATGGGGTTGCAAAGAGCTGGACACAACTGAGCATATGTTATACTACACTACAGTCAAAACAAGTATATAAGCCAAATAAATTAAAAATATATGCATGTGTGTATGCAAATAGATACATTTTACTGTATATTTATATGTGTGTGATTGATATATATTAATTGCATAAAATATATACATTATATATTCAAGACAAAGTGTCTCCATTCATATATGCACATATGTGCATACACCCATATTATTTTCCATACATATATTATTTAGCCTCTGATTTTCATCTAACTTAACAGATTGTGTCTATATGGTCTACCATGACACCATAAATATTTGTTGTTGTTTAGTTGCTAAGTCAGTCTGCTGACTCTTTGTGACTCCATGGACTGTAGCCCCTCCAGGCTCCTCTGTCCATGGAATTTCCCAGGCAAGAATACTGGAGTGGGTTGCATTTCCTTCTCCAGAAGGTCTTCCCGACCCAGAAATGGAATCTATGCCTCCTGCATTGCCAGATGGAATCTTTACCACTGAGACACCAGGGAAGTCCCTAAAATATTTGAGGCAAACACTAATCTTGTGACATTGTACAGGAGACAGGAATCAAGATCATCCCAAGAAAAAGAAATGCAAAAAAGCAAAATGGCTGTCTGAGGAGGCCTTACAAATAGCTGTGAAAAGAAGGGAAAGGAAAAGCAAAGGAGAAAAAGAAAGATATACCCATTTTAAAGAGTTCCAAAGAATAACAAGGAGAGATAAGAAAGCCTTCCTCAACGATCAATGCAAAAAAAGAGAGGAAAAAAATAAAATGGGGAAGACTAGAGATCTCTTCAAGAAAATTAGAGATACCAAGGGAACATTTCAGGCAAAGATGAGCTCAATAAAGGACAGAAATTGTATGGACCTAACAGGAGCACAAGATATTAAGACGAGCTGGCAAGAATACACAGAAGAACTGTACAAAAAAGATCTTCATGACCCACATAATCACAATGGTATGATCACTCAGCTAGAACCAGACATCCTGGAATGTGAAGTCGAGTGGGCCTTAGGAAGCATCACTATGAACAAGGCTAGTAGAGGTGATGGAATTCCAGTTGAACTATCTCAAATCCTAAAAGATGATGCTGAGAAAGTGCTGCAATCAATATGCCAGCAAATTTGGAAAACTCTGCAGTGGCCACAGGACTGGAAAAAGTCAGTTTTCATTCCAATCCCAAAGAAAGGCAATGCCAAAGAATACTCAAACTGCCACACAATTGCACTCATCTCACACGCTAGTAACATAATGCTCAAAATTCTCCAAGCCAGGCTCAGCAATACATGCACTGTGAACTTTCAGATGTTAAAGCTGGTTTTAGAAAAGACAGAGGAACCAGAGATCAAATTGCCAACATCCGCTGGATCATGGAAAAAGCAAGAGAGTTCCAGAAAAACATCTATTTCTGCTTTCTTGACTATGCCAAAGCCTTTGACTGTGTGGATCACAATAAACTGTGGAAAATTCTGGAAGAGATGCAAATACCAGACCACTTGACCTGCCTCTTGAGAATCCTGTATGCAGGTCAGGAAGCAACAGTTAGAACTGGACATGGAACAACAGACTGGTTCCAAATAGGAAAAGGAGTACGTCAAGGCTGTATATTGTCACCCTGCTTATTTAACTTATATGCAGAGTACATCATGAGAAACGCTGGACTGGAAGAAACACAAGCTGGAATCAAGATTGCTGGGAGAAATATCAATAACCTCACATATGCAGATGACACCACCCTTATGCAGAAAGTGAAGAACTAAAGAGCCTCTTGTTGAAAGTGAAAGAGGAGAGTGAAAAAGTTGGCTTAAAGCTCAACATTCAGAAAATGAAGATCATGATATCTGGCCCCATCACTTCATGGCAAATAGATGGGGAAACAGTGGAAACAGTGTCTGACTTTATTTTTCTGTGTTCCAAAATCACTGCTGATAGTGATTGCAGCCATGAAATTAAAAGATGCCTACTCCTTGGAAGGAAAGTTATGGCCAACCTAGATTGCATATTCAAAAGCAGAGACATTACTTTGTCAACAAAGGTCTGTCTAGTCAAGGCTATGGTTTTTCCAGTGGTCATGTATGGATGTGAGAGTTGGACTATAAAGAAAGCTGAGCATCAAAGAATTGATGCTTTTGAGCTACGGTGTTGGAGAAGACTCTTGAGAGTCCCTTGGACTGCAAGGAGATCCAACCAGTCCATTCTAAAGGAAATGCATCCTGGGTGTTCATTGGAAGGAAGGTGAAGGTGAAGTTGCTCAGTCGTGTCCGACTCTTTGCGACCCCATAGACTGTAATGTACTAGGTTCTCTGTCCATGGGATTCTCCAGGCAAGAATACTGGAGTGGATTGCCATTTCCTTCTCCAGGGGATCTTCCCAACCCAGGGATCGAACCCAGGTCTCCCGCATTGGAGGCAGACACTTTAACCTCTGAACCACCAGGGAAGTTGTGAATTCTTAGTTGTGACTTGGTGAAGGTGAAGGTGAAGTCATTGGAAGGACTGACACTAAAACTGAAACTCCAATATTTTGGCCACCTGATGCAAAGAGCTGACTCATTGGAACAGACCCTGATGCTGGGAAACATTGAAGGCAAGAGGAGAAGGGGACAACAGAGGATGAGATGACTGGATGGCATCACCGACTTGATGGACATGGGTTTGGGTGGACTCCAGGAGTTGGTGATGGACAGGGAGGCCTGGCGTGCTGGGGATTATGGGATTGCAGAATGGGACACTACTGAGCGACTGAACTGACTGACTGACTGACTAATCTTGTGTGGAATTAAATGGGTGCTATTAGTACCATAGATGAGGATATATTTCTCTATACTACTTTGGTGGAAACCTTGGATAGAATGGCATGGTGGAAACCTTTGTTCAGGTGGTCCTCTTGCTCATAGCTACCACTTTGTTGTCTCAATACTGTTAAGTTATTTTTTATTTAAAGGTCCACACTCAAAATTTCTCTAATCCAGAAGTTTATCTTTACCAGTGACAATCTTTAGGGACCAGCCATTGCATTTATAACAGCAAACATTAGACATCAGTTACCATGCACTATATTCTTTTGGCTAGTATGATTAAAAGACATTGCATACTTTCAGTTCTAAAATAATTTCCTACAAGATGGAGCTTCTAAATCCTGATATTCCTAGTTGAAAATAATACTCGAAAATAACAGTGGTCATAAACACTTTTAATACATGTGATGATCAGCTAAATTTCTCAATAATTTTTCCCAGAAAGTAGCTACCACTTTGTTGTCTCAATACTGTTAAGTTATTTTTTATTTAAAGGTCCACACTCAAAATTTCTCTAATCCAGAAGTTTATCTTTACCAGTGACAATCTTTAGGGACCAGCCATTGCATTTATAACAGCAAACATTAGACATCAGTTACCATGCACTATATTCTTTTGGCTAGTATGATTAAAAGACATTGCATACTTTCAGTTCTAAAATAATTTCCTACAAGATGGAGCTTCTAAATCCTGATATTCCTAGTTGAAAATAATACTCGAAAATAACAGTGGTCATAAACACTTTTAATACATGTGATGATCAGCTAAATTTCTCAATAATTTTTCCCAGAAAGCCTTTCAGTTGAAGACTAAGCCAATGTTTGTTGCAGTCTGGCAGTTTAGATACTAGTGAGATACATTGATTAACATGTGGTTACTATGCATGCTTCTATTAGCTACAAGTGTCAACAGCTACATAAAGTTTAGTAACAGGTTTACTGTCATCATTATCTATGCCTCAAAGAACTTAGAATAAATAGTAATAACTTTTAGACTTGATGTCAAATGTCTAATTGCTTTTTCTGGACACACTTGCATGTAATTTACACGAAACAATATTAGCATTTTATAGATTATTTATCTTGTATCCTGTTTTGCTTAGTATTATTAATACATATGAGTTGGTAGCCAATGTTACTTTAATGTACCTACACTTGCAAGCATGCAATTCTGAATTTAGGTAACTCTGATTCTTTGAATATCAAAATTGAGTTATCTGATTATATCCTACTATTGACAATACTTTAGTGAGAAAAATTTACTGTAAAATACAAAGGAGAAATATTTTATTTGAGGGCGTGTTCCATATTCCAATACACATTTTCTGAATGTGTTGGAATTTGTAAATTTTTTAAGATGGTTTTAACTTTTTTGAATATACATAAATTGTTTGATGGGCTTCCCTGGTGGCTCAATGGTAAAGAATCCATCTTCAGTGTAGGATCCCTGAGTTGGGAAGATTCCCTGGAGAAGGGAATGGCAAGCCACTTCAGTATTCTTGCCTGAGCAATCCCATAGATAGAGGAGCCTGGCCAGCTACAGTCCATGGGATCACACAGAATCAGACACAACCGAAGCAAGCATGCACACATGGAGAGAACTAATATATAATATAATGTTTATATTTTTACTATAAAAAATAACTTTATTTTTTCAAATGTGGTAAAGTATAAAACTTACCATCTTAACTGTTTTTAATAGTAATGTTCTATTGGATTAAATACATTTACATTGTTTTATAATCAATCTCCTTAATGCAACACCTGAATAGAGCTATTGCTCTAAAAAACACTCTCTAAATATTACAACTCTCTAGGTAAAGAAGGCTACACAATAGCATTTTATGGCATAGAGATTTAGATTGTGATGTCAGTGTTACACAGGAAATGACTTACTAATTACCTAAGTTGTTTCAAGTCTAAATGAATCAACTCCTATTGTCTCCAATTTTTTTTTTTAATCTTTTTTCTTTAATTGAATTTCTTCGGTTGCTGTCTGCACTGGCTCTTCTCTGCTGTGTGCCTTTCCCCTGGTTGCAGTGTGCAGGCTACTCATTGAAGGGGGCTCTCTTGTTGCAGAGCGCAGGCTCTAGAGCACGCAGGCTTCGGCTGTTGCGGCTCCCAGACTCTGGAGCACAGGCTCAGTAGTTGTGGCACACGGGCTTCGTTGCTCCGCAGAATATGAGATCTTCCTGAACCAGGAACTGAACCCGTGTCTCCTGGATTGCCAGGTGGATTTTCTTTTTTTTTTTTTTATCACTGAGCCACCTGGGAAATGCAAATGAAATAGTTTTCCAATCAGAAGGTATTAGAAATTTAACTTTGGCGATCTCAAAAACAACACCACTACCGAGAAGAGCAGCAGCAAAAAAAAACATGTACCAATGCACCGTTGCTTTGTTAAGTTTACTTTTGAATGTATGGAAATTCAAGTGTCATCAGTTAACTGTATTTTTCTATTGGCCCTTTTATGTCTCACTTTATTTTTTGGATGCCTTAATGATGTTGTGACACACTGATTTTCCTTCCCACCCTCAAACCGACAAAGTCTATAGGAAATAAAATATCTTTATTGTAATATAACGTCACAGCAGCTAGCCTTGAATGGCAAAGAATTGATGCTTTTGAAATGTGGTACTGGAGAAGACTCTGGAGAGTTCCTTAGACAGCAAGGAGATCAAACCAGTCGATCCTAAAAGAAATCAACCCTAAATATTCATTGGAAGGACTGATGCTGAAGCTCCAGTACTTTGGCCACATGATGGAAAAGACCCCGATTCTGGGAAGGATTGAGGGCAGAAGGAGAAGCGGGCAGCAGAGGGTGAGATGGTTGAGTGGCATTACCAATTCAATGGACATGAGTTTGAGAAAATTCCAGGAGATAGTGAAGGCCAGGGAAGCCTGGCAGTACTGCCGTTCATGGCGTTGCAAAGAATTCAAAACGACTTAGCCACTTAACAACAACAAAAATGAATGAAAAGAGCAAAGAACTACATCAGAAGAGACCCTGGGGGTTGAAAGGTCACAGATTGTGCACAGATACAAGTAACTCCTGATTAAATGAATTCTCCCATACTGAAATTAAAAGAAAGCCTGTTTTAATTATTTTCTGAATTTTAGCGACTCATCTTTCATAAGTGTCTATGAATATGTTTAGTTAGCAAATGTGATGAGTATCTGCAGATGAAGTCATTACATTAGGATTGTAGGAATTTTAACGTCGTAAGAAATTGGTGAAAATTTATGCAGGCCCGATGGGAAATGCTCTTATTATGGAGCATGATACATGCCTCTTTACTGGAGGGAAAAAAGCATGATTAAATCAGCTGCTTCTGCTGATGTCATAAACCACTAATGCAGACTTGGAGTAGTTTATGAACACCAGCTGAAGCTGGTAATACAATTACCACATTAGTATTCATTTGGAATCTGGTTGGGGCTTTCAGATTAAACTCCAAATGAGTATTTGTTTTCCTTTGGGTAACAATAATTGTGATATATTCCCCCACCTAAAAAAGGTTTTCAGTGAAATTCTTTTATATGTTCTGAATAAGAACAGAAGTTTAAAATTAGATATTGGTGGAGTTTATCAATCCTTTCTAATGTTTTTCACATCATAGCACATATTGAAAGAAAAATGTTCACCACATTGAAATACAGAGTTGTTGTTCAATCGCTAAGTTGCATCCAGCTTTTTGCGACCCCATGAACTGCAGCACACCAGGCTTCCTTGTCCTTCACCATTTCCCAGAGTTTGCTTAGATTCATGTCTTTTGAGTCAGTAATGCTATCCAACTATTTCATCCTCTGCCACCCCTTTCTCCTCCTGCCTTCAATCTTTCCCAGCATCAAGGTGTTTATCAATGAATAGGCTCTTCACATCAGGTAACCAAAGTACTGGAGGTCCAGCATTGTTCCTTCCAATTAGTATTCAGGACTGATTTCCTTTAGGACTGAATGGTTTGATCTCCTTGGTAAAGACTCTGATTGCCCTGAGGACAGGAGGGTCAAAACCTCATCTCACCTTCATCCTACCTGGGACATACCAGGTTCTAGGAGACTCAAATGAGAAGCTTGGAGAAACAAACAGTGGCATCTGTTCACTCAGCATGTACTTATTAAAGGCCTCCTGTGTGCCAGCTGCTTTCTGGAAATACAGTTGTGAAAAAGTGATCCCAAACCCACCCTCTTGCAGCTTCTATTCGAAGGAGGAATAGAAAGGTAAACAAGTTCAATAAGGAAAATACAGCATTTGGCATCCTGATACTAACAAAAAGAACAAGCAACCAGAGAATGGAGAACTTGAAATATATTTTACAAGATCAGGGCAGATGGGCTTCCCAGGGGGCTCAGTGGTAAAGAATCCACCTGCCAGTGCAGGAGACACAGGAGATATGAGTGTGATACCTGGGTTCAGAAGATCCCCTGGAGGAGCAAATGGAAACCCACACTAGTATTCTTGCCTGGAGAATCCCATGGACAGAGTACAATCTTTAGGGTTGCTAAGAGTCCAACGCAACTTAGCGACTAAATAACAATAGAAGACAATTATATGTGCTGGAGCAAAGGAAGAAAGGTGAGTTGTTTTGTTTTTGTAACATGTGACCTAGAAAATAGCCTTCTCTTCCCCTCTTCTCAGATGGGTAGACAGCACTGAATCTGTTTTCCAGAAGTCATGTACTTACAGGAGGTAGACAGCATTGAATCTGTTTTCTGGAAGTCATATATCTACTGGAGTTTTAGGCCTGGGAAGCCTCAGTCTCACCCACAAAATTCCACCTGTGTGTAGATCTAGCAATCCCAACTGAGCTCTAGGGTCAAAGGAGGCCATTGATCTCCCCAATAAATATTTTGACTCCAGAACAAGTGAGAAAGAGTGGGCTGACTTTTATGCGTGCACAGAGGTGAAAACAAGCAGAGGAAAAAGGCTGTTTGGAAACAAGGATGTAGGATAACGTGGCACTCTCTGTAGTTACTGACCTTTGCTTTGTTTACCTTGCTAGCATTTCATTTACTTGCATCAGTTCAGCGGAAGGGAAGGATCTGTCTGCCTGCCTGTCTGTCTATCTATCTATCTATCTATATACCAGACAGCATCTGAGCAATCTGAAACATGTCACAAACAGATTTTTATCATTTCCTCAGGGCCACATTCCATAGGCTGTGTACCTCATTTCATGAAATTATCTTTTAATTGAAGAAACAGTTTCCAAAAAGAGCTTTTTTATTATAAGAAGTTAAATTATATGTGAACAAAGCTGTGAAATGAGCCATTTTGTCATTAAGATGTGTTGATGAAGGTAACCAGACATGTTTGCTAACACATCAATAGCTAAATGATATCATTTTAAAGCATTACTAGATGCCCCTTAATTATATAAAGAAATATAATGCAAACACAGGCTCTGTAGTATAGTTTGTTGTAAAGACATCACTAAAATGATTCAGAATGTGTTATATCTTAAATTACTGTAAGAATAACAATATTATGAAATATGATATAGTAAAATCTAAGAATATGATTATACAATTCTAGACATTCATATCTTCATGACCCAGATAATCATGATGATGTGTTGACTAATCTAGAGCTAGACATCTTGGAATGTGAAGTCAAGTGGGCCTTAGAAAGCATCACTATGAACAAAGCTAGTGGAGGTGATGGAATTCCCATTGAGCTGTTTCAAATCCTGGAATATGATGCTGTGAAAGTGCTGCACTCAATATGCCAGCAAATCTGGAAAACTCAGCAGTGGCCACAGGACTGGAAAAGGTCAGTTTTCATCCCAATTCCAAAGAAAGGCAATGCCAAAGAATGCTCCAACTACCGCACAATTGCACTCATCTCACATGCTAGTAAAGTAATGCTCAAAATTCTCCAAGCCAGACTTCAGCAATATGTGAACCGTGAACTCCCTGATGTTCAAGCTGGTTTTAGAAAAGGCAGAGGAACCAGAGATCAAATTGCCAACATCCGCTGGATCATGGAAAAAGCAAGAGAGTTCCAGAAAAACATCTATTTCTGCTTTATTGACTATGCCAAAGCCTTTGACTGTGTGGATCACAGTAAACTGTGGAAAATTCTGAAAGAGATGGGAATACCAGACCACCTGACCTGCCTCTTGAGAAATCTGTATGCAGGTCAGGAAGCAACAGTTAGAACTGGACATGGAACAACAGACTGGTTCCAAATAGGAAAAGGAGTACGTCAAGGCTGTATATTGTCACCCTGCTTATTTAACTTATATGCAGAGTACATCATGAGAAATGCTGGACTGGAAGAAACACAAGCTGGAATCAAGATTGCTGGGAGAAATATCAATAATCTCAGATATGCAGATGACACCACCCTTATGGCAGAAAGTGAGGAGGAGCTAAAAAGCCTCTTGTTGAAAGTGAAAGAGGAGAGTGAAAAAGTTGGCTTAAAGCTCAACATTCAGAAAACGAAGATCATGGCATCTGGCCCCATCACTTCATGGGAAATAGATGGGGAAACAGTAGAAACAGTGTCAGACTTTGTTTTTTTGGGCTCCAAAATCACTGCAGATGGTGACTGCAGCCATGAAATTAAAAGGCGCTTACTCCTTGGAAGAAAAGTTATGACCAACCTAGATAGTATATTCAAAAGCAGAGACATTACTTTGCCGACTAAGGTCCATCTAGTCAAGGCTATGGTTTTTCCTGTGGTCATGTATGGATGTGAGAGTTGGACTGTGAAGAAGGCTGAGTGCAGAAGAATTCATGCTTTTGAAGTGTAGTGTTGGAGAAGACTCTTGAGAGTCCCTTGGACTGCAAGGAGATCCAACCAGTCCATTCTGAAGGAGATCAACCCTGGGATTTCTTTGGAAGGAATGATGCTAAAACTGAAGCTCCAGTACTTTGGCCACCTTATGCAAAGAGTTGACTCATTGGAAAAGACCCTGATGCTGGGAAGGATTGGGGGCAGGAGAAGAAGGGGACGACCAAGGATGAGATGGCTGGATGGCATCATGGACTCAATGGACGTGAGTCTGAGTGAACTCCGGGAGTTGGTGATGGACAGGGAGGCCTGGCGTACTGCGATTCATGGGGTCGCAAAGAGTCGGACACGACTGTGCGACTGAACTGAACTGAGACATTCATATATTGTTGGTTAGGGAGTTTTGTGGTAGTTTTCTACAGCATAGTTTGAAAACAGTACCTAAATTTTCCTTTTCCCAAATGAAGTCATATATGGGACACAATATAAAGTGAATAATAATAATACAATTCCATATTACACAATCTAGTTCTTCACTATTTGGCAGAAAGTTCTCTTTTGCTTGTGAACTCTCTAAATCAACCATTCTATAACTTTATGGGGCTTCCCTGGTGGCTCAAATGGTAAAGAATCTGCCTGTAGTGCAGGAGACATGGGTCAGGAAGATCACCTCGGATCAGGAAAATACCCTAAAGAAGGGAATGGCTACCACTTCAGTACTCTTGCTTGGAGAATCCCATGGACAGAGGAGCCTGGTGGGCTACAGTCTATGGGGTCACAAAGAGTCAGAAACGACTAACAGAGCAGGCTGGCAGAGCAGAGAGTGGGAAATCCCGACTGCCTTCCACAGAGTTCATCGCCTGGGTCAAGGTTGATCCTGCCCCAAAGAACAGGCTGTTCTGGTGAAAAAAAGGGTGGAAAAAGATACAGGCTAGGCTACTATGCATAGATTCTCCAGAACATATGGAGCAGCACCTTGTATGGCATACTCTTGCTTTTGAATTGCATTTACACCCTGGCAACCAATATGATAACATTTCCCTGGAGGCAACTCTAACTTAACACAAAAATTGGGTCTAGGAATGTGTAATACTTGAAAGCAATTGTTCATAAGTATATGCCGTGATAACAGATATTCCCCTGTAGGTTTTCAGAAAAAAATGAAGAGAGATGCAAATGGAGCTATTTTAAAGCCAAGTGTATTTCTGTGCAGCTGCATGAATTGAGATTAGGGGTAGGAATTAGAGCTTTTACTCTGACCGAAAATATGCACGCCAGTAACTCTCCCTGACATTAAAGGGAGTAATTTATCTTCTTTGCATTAGTTTCTCTTTCTATCTATGAAGCTGGAATTACATTTCTATGCCTTATAGAGATTATATAGATTACTCCAAAAGGAAAACTGCTCTGTATTTCCAAAGTGCTCGATAAATTACACACATTCAATTGCATTTGGTTTGCCTGACATATCAGAAAAATTTCACGGGCATTTTTTTAAGACCTCCTATCCATTTATCTTTATTTTCTAATGTTTCCCCAAGTGCTAACAACATAAAAAGTAGGGCTTTTTTTCACCTCCTGCACAAAAGATGGAAGCTTCATCTCCATAAATTTCCTGAGCTATGGAGGAACCTAATGAACCTGTTTATTTAGACACTGAATCACAGGAAAGTCCTGTATATTCCAAACATATTAGTTCACTTACAGGTTATTTTTAAGTATTTATTATTTCTCATTCCCATTTTTTCTCAAAATGCATCTAAATTTCTGCTAAGTAAAATGTTGTTAAAGTAAACCAGAGTGATAGAATTCTACTCTCTGCTTAGTCACTCAGTCATGTCTGACTTCTTGTGACCCCATGGATTGTAGCCCTCCAGGCTCCTCTGTCCATGGGATTCTCCAGGCAAGAATACTGGAGGGGATTGCCATGCCCTCCTCCAGGGGATCTTCCCAACTCAGGGATCGAACCTAGGCCTCCCACACTGCAAGCAGATTTTTTAACCCACTGAGATCGAAGCCCCCAAACTAGTGATCCTAATACATAGAATAGGTGAAGGTGAAGTCCCTCAGTTGTGTCCGACTCTTTGTGACCCCGTGGACTGTGGCCTACCAGGCTCCTCCATCCATGGGATTCTTTAATGATTTTGTCTTTCCTTGGCTCTTGACTTTAACTTTCTGATTTATAAAAGTAGGAGTGATGCTATCTTTCCTACTTTGCACTCAGAATTGCCATAATCTAAAATGTGTCAGTGTATTTTCTGGGCCTCCCTGATGGCTCAGATGGTGAAGAATCTGCCTGCCGTGCTGGAGACCCAGGTCCGATCCCTGGGTTAGGAAGATCCCCTGGAGTAGGAAATGACACACACTCCAGTATGTTCTATATTTCATATATTTCTAATTTATAAGTGTGTAAAAATGCATATTTGAAATAAGTATAAAACAATTATACCTCTAAACTTAATAGGTGAATAGGTGAGGTCGCTCAGTCGTGTCCAACTCTTTGCGACCCTGTGGACTGTAACCTACTAGACTTCTCCGTCCGTGGGATTCTCCAGGCAAGAATACGGAGTGGATTGCCATTTCCTTCTCCAGGGGATCTTCCCAACCCAGGGATCAAACCTGGGTCTCCCGTGTTGAAGGCAGACGCTTTAACCTCTGAGCCACCAGGGAAGCCCCTCTAAACCTAATATGTTTCTTTAAAAAAAATACTTTTATTCTTTTGATTGTTCTAGGTCCTCAGTGCTGCCCAGGCTTTCTCTAGTTGCAGAGACTGGGGACTACCCTCTAGCTGCAGTACACAGGCTTCTTACTGCCCTGGCTTCTCTTATTGTGGAACACGGGCTCTAGGTTAACAGACTGCAGTAGTGGAGGCTTGCAGGCTCCTGATCACAAGCTCGGTAGTGGTGTACAGGCTTAGTTGCTCTGTGGCATTTGGGATCTTCCTGGGCCAGGGATCAAACCTGTGTCTCCGGCATTGCAAGGTGGATTCTTAACCACTGGACCACCAGGGAAGCCCCAAACATAATATATTTCATATAATGAAAGACTTTGCCATAGAGATGTTAAATATTCAACATAGATTTTCCTTTGATATAGAAGGAAGTGTAATTTGGTTTAGGTTTCTATTGTGTTTCATCTGCAAGATTGATTTGTAGGTTTATTGTCAAAAGTAAGAAAGATGCTAAACTATTGGAAAATGGGATAGTTTTATGAAAATTGGAAAAGACAGAAAATTGAATCCCATAACCAAAAATGAGGAAAACATTGCCTCATTTGCTTAACTCCATGAAAGTTTTCATATGTGACTTCCTCAGATGTACCCTGAGATCCATCTTCTTTGCCAGCACTGAAAGAGGGGCTGACGTATAATTGCAGAAAGGGAGCATGGAATAGAAAGAATACCTACCCTCATCACCAAATTTGTATTCTAAGACACCACAGAGTGTCTCTATGAAGTAAGAATTCAGAAGAGATGAATAGAGAGGATGTTTTCTCTTATATCTCTGGAGAAGGAAATGGCAACCCACTCCAGTACTCTTGCCTGAAGAATCCCATGGAGGGAAGAGCCTGGTGGGCTACAGTCCATGGGTTGCAAAGAGTCAGACACGACTAAGTGACTTCACTTCACTTTTCTCTTACATTATACTTACCAGGGTCTTAAATTGATAAAAGTTTTCTCTGCACCCACAACCCATTGGGCAAACCTACTCTCATGTTAAACTAAAAACTGAAGGAAGACCCATAGAATATCTGGTGAACACTTGTATTTCTGCCCTGTGTGCTAAGTTGCTTCAGTCATGTCTGACTCTTTGCCACCCCATGGATTATAGCCCACCAGGCTCCTCTATCCATAGGATTTTCCAGGCAAGAATACTGGAGTGGGTTGCCATTTCCTACTCCAAAGGATCTTCATGACCCAGGGATCGAACCCACATCTCTTATATCTCCTGCATTGGCAGGCAGGTTCTTTACCGCTAGCACCACCTGGGAAGCCCAAACCTACCCTCATGTTAAACTGGAAACTGTAGGAAAACCTACTGAATATTTGGTGAGAACTTGTATTTCTGCCCTAGGCTACTCTATTATGTATTTCTTACCCACTTACTCCTGTTCTCTCACACAGGGAAAGCATGTAGTATCTCCCCAAAGAAGGTCCCACAGAAATAGGCACACACCTAGCTCAGCTTACAATCACCTTATAGTGACTTTAATATCTCCTTTTGTTTAGACATTTGGGTTACTTCCACATCTTGGTCATTATTCTCCTTCCTAGTTAAGATTCATTCAGTACCCTGTCTCATTTCCATCACTGAATAGTGTGTGTTTGTGTGAGTGTGTTTGTTTTTCAGTGAAGAAGTCACTATATCTTTTCCAATTCTTAGTATTCTAAGAGAGAAAAAGAAGGATTAATGGAAATGAATAATATCCTTTCCAAGGTTTATAATCATGAAAAGGATAAATGTGAACTACAAGCAATTGCGTGGCAGGGCAGTTTTGATAATATAATAAACACATTGTAAATAATACAGACATTGCATATATATGTGTGTATATTAGTCACTTCAGTTCAGTTCAGTTCAGTCGCGCAGTCGTGTCCGACTCTGCGACCCATGAATCGCGGTACGCCAGGCCTCCCTGTCCATCACCAACTCCCGGAGTTCACTCAGACTCACGTCCATTGAGTCTGTGATGCCATTCAGCCATCTCATCCTCGGTCGTCCCTTTTTCCTCCTGCCCCCAATCCCTCCCAGCATCAGGGTCTTTTCCAATGAGTCAACTCTTCGCATAAGGTGCCCAAAGTACTGGAGCTTCAGTTTTAGCACTTAGTCATGTCCAACTCTTTGCAATCCCATGAACTGCTAAAGCCCCCCAGGCTCCTCTGTCCATGAAATTCTCTCAGAAGGAATACTGGAATTGGTTGCCACGGCATGCTCACACATGCCACACCGCGTGTGTGTGTGTGTGTGTGTGTGTGTATGCATTTATGTGGGATACATACAGATTGATGCTGCTGCTACTAAGTTACTTCAGTCATGCCCAACTCTATGTGACCCCATAGACGGCAGCCCACCAGGCTCCTCTGTCACTGGGATTCTCCAGGCAAGAACACTGGAGGGGGTTGCCAGTTCCTTCTCCAACGCATGAGAGTGAAAAGTGAAAGTGAAGTCGCTCAGTCCTGTCCGACTCTTCGTGACCCCATGGACTGCAGCCCACCAGGCTCTTCCATCCATGGGATTTTCCAGGCAAGAGTACTGGATTGGGGTGCCATTGCCTTCTCCAACATACAGATTAAGTGGGCATTAATGTTATGCTGTTCAAAAGTAAATATATGTGAAAATATTGGTAGTGTGTAGATTTTCTGTATGTGTTAGAGCAGCTATTCCATTAAAAATCTCAAATGTCAGGGTCAAATGAATGCTCTTCCATGGTCAGAGGCTCATATGTCTACAGATATTTGTTCAGTAAAGTTCACCTTTATGTCTTTTTTTTGCCTATAATTCTCTAATTTTAACTTATATGAAACTCATTTTGAGAAAACAAATGTTCCTCAACAGATGAGTGGATAAAGTTGTGATACGTACACACAAAGGTATATTGCTAAGCCATAGAAAGAATCAATTAATGCCATTGCACAACATGGATAGACTTAGAGATTATCATCCTCAAGTGAGGTAAGTCAGAGAGAGAAAGACGAATATCAAGTCATATCACTTACAGGTTGAATAATATGTGAAACAAATGAACTTATAAAGTGAACATAGACTCACAGATATAGAATAAAACCTTATGGTAACCAAAGGGGAAAAGTGGAGGTGAGAATAAATTAGACCCTATAGCACTGGAAACTATATTCAATATCTTAGAATAAACTATAAAGAAAAGAATATGAAAAATATATACATTATATATAATATATATTATATAAATATGTGTGTATGTGTTTAAGTGCAGTATTTATATGTTTTATATGCATGCATATATAAAACTAAATATCTTTGCTGTACATCAGAAGCTACAATATTAAGAACCATCTATGCTGCAATAAAAAAAAAAGAGTGGGGAATAATGAGAAATATGTTAGTCCTTGGTCTGTGGAAACATTGGAATTCTGACTAGATGTAGTGAAGACCCCCTATCTTGTAGTCACAAGAAATTTGGATTTCTGATCATCGACTTCATACTCTGGGATGAAGTTTGGTGCCCATTATTCTTCCTGGCCTCTGCCTTCATATGAGTCATCATATTTCAGATGCTCCTTGATCACAGAGGAAGTTGGTGGTGTTCTCAGCACTGACTTGGCCCATGGGAGGTTATGGGGCAATCTGAGTCTTTCTTGACATGCTTTTTGGGCTTATCTGAAAAAAAAAATTGATCACATACTCAGTAGACTTTGGGTTCATTTTAATGCAGACACATCCAATTGCCAATAACCACACTCTGATCTAAAATTTGCCTAAAAGTGGTCAGATTTCTCTTTTACTCCATATCAAACTTTCTCACTTATGCTATTAGGTAGGAATACATTAGCCATAATCTGATTTCACCCTGAGGTGCTTTAATCAATAGAGATTTTTTTTTCTTTAATTGTGTGCCATAGCATTAAAACCGGCCTTTAGCTTGAGATGTTTTAATCAAAGTAAAGATGATATTGGCTTTGCTGACTGAAGTCTTTTAAAACTTTAGTCAGTTCAGTTGCTCAGTTATGTCCGATTCTTTGCAACCCCATGGACTGCAGCACACCAGGCCTCTCTGTCCATCACCAACTCCCAGAGTTTATCTAACTCATGTCCATTGAGTCAGTGATGCTATCCAACCATCTTATCCTCTGTCGTCCCCTTCTCCTCCCGCCTTCAATCTTTCCCAGTATCAGAGTCTTTTCTGATGAGTCAGTTCTTCACATCAGTGGCTGAAGTATTGGAGTTTCAGCTTCAACATCAGTCCTTCCGATGAATAGTCAGGACTGATTTCCTTTACTATTGACTGGTTGGATCTCCTTGCAGTCCAAGGGACTCTCAAGAGTCTTCTCCAACACCACAGTTCAAAAGCATCAATTCTTTGGCGCTCAGCCTTCTTTATAGTCCAACTCTCACATCCATACATGACTACTGGAAAATCCATAGCCTTGACTACACAGACCTTTGTTGGCAAAGTAATGTCTCTGTTTTATAATATGCTGTCTAGGTTGGTCATAACTTTTCTCAGAAGTAGTAAGCTTCTTTTAATTTCATGGCTGCAATCACCATCTGCAGTGATTTTGGAGCCCAAAAAAATAAAGTTGGTCACTGTTTCCCCATCTATTTGCCATGAAGTGATGGGACCAGATGCCATGATCTCAGTTTTCTGAATGCTGAGCTTTAAGCTAACTTTTTCACTCTCCTCTTTCACTTTCATCAAGAGGCTCTTTAGTTCTTCTTCACTCTCTGCCATAAAGGTGGTGTCATCTGCATATCTGAGGTTATTGATATTTCTCCCAGCAATCTCGATTCCAGCTTCTGCTTCCTCCGGCCCAGCGTTTCTCATGATGTACTCTGCATATAAGTTAAATAAGCAGGATGACAATATACAGCCTTGATATACTCCTTTTCCTATTTGGAACCAGTCTGTTGTTCCATGTTCAGTTCTAACTGTTGTTTCCTGACCTGCACACAAATTTCTCAAGAGGCAGGTCAGGTGTGTGGTATTCCCATCTCTTTCAGAATTGTCCACAGTTTATTGTGATCCATATAAACAAAGGCTTTGGCATAGTCAGTAAAGCAGAAATAGATGTTTTTCTGTTTTTTTAAACTTATCTCTTTTCTAATTTTGAAAGGTCCCAAATTTCTGATCTCTCAGTTTCCTTTCTTTGAGGCTTGTTGACTATCCAATTCTTTCTCATAATACCTTGCTAAACACTTTCAGTTACAACATACACACACACACACACACACACACACACACACACACGTACATACTACTGAAGTTCTCTTTTCATCCTCTTCCCCCAGAATTGAAGATTCTACCTTCAGAGTTATTACAGACAACACTTGGACCAAATATGTTGCCACGGGATCACACGGCTCACCAGTTTTCTAGAATCCAAAAGCAATTTATTCACAGCCCATGGTCCAATTACTAAAGCCATGCAATGCTTTTGAGGAATTTTATTAGGTTCTAAAAAAATAAAAAATAATAAAAGCTCTAATTTTAGAACCAAAGTCTCAGTAGTGTATCACAACAGAAATTTTATTTCCTCTGATGGGGCCTGCCCAGCACAGCCCAGTGGCCTGTTCTATTCCATGTAATCCTCAGAGAGCCAGTCTGATGGTGGCGTCCTCATCTCCTGCTACCATGTGACTCCTGGATTAAATGTTCCTGCTCATTGCCCAAACTGACTATGGGGCCCAAACCTAACCAAAGTATTGTTCTAAAGAAAGGGACCCTCATGTGATATTTTGTAAGCATTTTTGTCTTTGCCACATTCCTCTACGTTATCATCTGCAAGAGACTCTGCAAAAGTACAGGAGAAAATTCTGTAAAAGAGGGAACAATTTTTGCTTTAGAAGATTGTCAGATGTTTTGAGTCTAGGATAAGAAACATCAGGGAAAAGAGGAGAAATGGCTTAATTAATGCGGATTCTTCTAACACCTCTAGCTTCAGTCTGAGGTGAGGAAAAGACAATTGCATTTCAGAATTGTCCAAAAGTAGTAGCAGTCCTCAAATAGATTCTCGTGGGGTCTAACTATTCAAAAAATTCTGGTTGACATCTAGATATATATATCTCTTTTTCACACACACACACACACACACACACACACATATATATATATATATATATATATAAAATCCTGGAAAATATCATGGACAGAGGAGCCTGGAAGGCTACGGTCCATGGGGTCACAGTTGACTAAACAATAATAAAAAAAAGAAAAAAGAAAAAAAATAGTGTAGTAAGGTATTTTTTTCAGTTAAGAGGGTATTTTAAGAGAGCTAAACCAACACAGTGATCCTTATTGTAGTCAGTTTTACACTCCTCATGAACTAAGAATGTGACGTTCGCTCAGTCATGTCCGAATCTTTGCAACCTCATGGACCATACAGTCTATGGAATTCTCCAGGCCAGAATGCTGGAGTGGGTAGCCTTTCCCTTCTCCACAGGATCTTCCCAACCCAGGGATCAAACCCAGGTCTCCTGTATTGCAGGTGAATTCTTTACCAGCTGATCCACAAAGGAAACCCAAGAATACTGGATTGGGTAGCTTATCCCTTCTCCAGCAAATCTTCCCAACTGAAGAATCAAACTGGGGTCGCCTGCATTGCAGGCAGATTCTTTACCAACTGAGCTATTGGGGAAGCCCCTAACTAAGAATACATATTTGTAAATTAGGTGAAAGTATTCGGTTTTTTATAATAATAACTGAAATCTAGGACATATATATGTGCCAAACACAGTTCAGTATTTTTTCAAACTGACAGGGTTTATTGGTGGAATGATTGCTGCTATTGTTTACTCAGTATATTGTGTCTGACTCTTTTGCAACCCCATGGACTGTAGTCCATCAGCTCCGCTGTCCATGGACTTTCCCAGGCAAGAATACTGGAGTGGGTTGCCATTTCCTCCTCCAGGGGCTCTTCCAGACTCATGGATTCTTTACCACCTGGAAAGTCCTGGTCTGAATGAAGAGAATTTTAATTAATGCTGAACTTAAAAATATGTAAAAAATCACATAACGAGATTTAATGTGAATGAACATCTTCCCTTTAATGAATATTTTGATTAAGGAAGTAAACCTTTAAAAGCAGAGATCATTGTAGTCATGTAAATGTGGGCTGAGAGCAGCTGATGCCTCCAGAGACGTGAAACATTTAATTTAGAAAGGAGTCTCCTTTCACATTTAATTTCTTTTTCTTATTGTCTTATTTCGCTGAGGCTAAAGGCTTCAGTGCTAACTGGATAATTGTTTCATAAAATTCATAAGCTTCTGTTGTGTATTTCCTTAGAAAGGTCTCAGTCCATGGTTTATAAGCCTAGAATTGTTGACAGCCACTGATTGTAATTTCATGAATAAAAATAGCCCCAGGTAATCAATCAATACGAAAACATTATGTAAATCTAACTTTTATCATAATTGGCTTTCTATGTGAAGTGTAGAATGCAATGAGAAAATTAGGAAATATTATCTAAAATCTCAGTCATTTCTGATCATATGTGATTCTTCTGTTACCTTTCTGTGAAATAATCTCCTTTCTTAATCAAATAATACTTTTCTAATATAGCAGTTGTTTGTCTGTTTCAAAGACCCACTTGACTATTCAATGAAAGATTTCCAAGGCCCTCATTTCCATAGAAAAAATATACACAAAATTAGACATAAGATTTCAGTTTCTTGCCAGGTCCCTTGATACAAACCTTTTTTTCCCAAATATAAAGAAATTTTCTTGATTCCAATCTATTATCCTTGTTAAGGTCGATGATGCTTCTTTGGAGGTCTGTGGTCTCTGTCCACATGACTAATCTCTGTCACTCAGACAGCCCTTTTGGATTACAGACATACTGCTCATACAGAACTTCAAGAACTGCCTAGACTTTTTTTTTTTTTTTAGAAATTAGTATTTACTTTAATGTTTTTCTTTTTTTTTTTTTTTTTTATTTCTTTTATTGAAGTAGAAATGTGAACAATTTCTTATGGAATAAAGACATTTTAAAAAGTATAAATCATTATAAAAATGATGTTAAAATATTTTTCTAGTAATTTATAAAAG
>SJXQ01003545.1:0-18931 GCA_006408695.1 Aepyceros melampus
GGGATTGGGGGCGGGAGGAAAAGGGGACGACCGAGGATGAGATGGCTGGATGGCATCACAGACTCAATGGACGTGAGTCTGAGTGAACTCCGGGAGTTGGTGATGGACAGGGAGGCCTGGCGTGCTGCGATTCATGGGGTTGCAAAGAGTCAGACACGACTGAGCGACTGAACTGAACTGATAGGAACTCTAGGCAGAGAAATAGAAACAATTAAAAAGAAGCAGGTGGAAATCCTAGAACCAAAAACTAAAATCTGAAATTAAAAATACACAGCTGATTGTAGATAACAAAATAGTGAGGTTAAAAATGTATAAATAGAAACTACTCTGTGGAGCACAGTAGAAAAAAATTCAAAAGTGAACAGAGCCTCAGTGGGAAAAGCTAGTATAAAAAAAAAATCTAGTACACATGTATTTGGAATCCTAAACGTAGAGGAGAAACACAATGGAAAAAATATTTGAAGAAACCAAAATAGGACACACAAAAGTAAAGCACACCTAGACAAATCAGTCAATCTGCTGAAAACTAAAAATCAGAGAGAATCTTGAGCAGACAAAGACAAATGACATACTACACGCAAGGAGTGTAGTATGCTACAAATGCTACAAATGATCTCTGGCTTATCATCGGACAAAAATGGAGGCTGGGAAACAGGGAAATCACGTTTTAAATGCTGAGAGGGAAAAAAAGTCTACTCATCATTCAGTATCTTGAAGGATATCTTCAAGAGTATGGCAAAATATTTATATATTCTATAAACAAAAGGTAAGAAAATTTGTCACCAGCAGTCCTCCACTACAAAGAATCCAAAAGAAAGTTCTTCAGGTTGGAGGGAAACAATACTGGCTAGAAAGTCTCCATTAAACTTGCTATTAATAGCGTAAAAGACTTATGACTGAACATCACCATCATAGAGGTGAATCAAAGATCTGAGCGCTCCCAAGCTTTTCATGGGGCTTCCCTGGAGGCTCAGCTGGTAAGAATCCACCCGCAATGTGGGAGATCTGGTTCGACCCCTGGGTTGGGAAGATCCCCTGGAGAAGGGGAAGGCTACCCACTCCAGTATTCTGGCCTGGAGAATTCCATGGACTGTACAGTCCACGGGGTCACAAAGAGTCGGATGCAACATGTGACATTCACTTCACTCGGCTTTTCGTGAGTTATCATCCAGGCCACCTATCCAATACTCAATTAATGACGTCGTTCTTTGACGTCATACTTTAGGGAAAAAGTAAAAGAAAGAAACCAAGTCTAGAATTCTAGGTCTTGAGTCTTCCCACAAAGCATCTCTTAGACAAGAATTCACTTCCACCACCGGCTACCTGTGCGATCCTGCCTGGACCCCTTCCCCTGAGAGTTATCTTCCTCACCACAAATGGAGGGGGCTAGGGTGAGCAAGGTGAGGGCTGAGACGCTGCACTAGCCAGCCTCCACGATCCTGGGCAGCTGCAGCTTTCTGTAATCTCAGGACTCTGACAGGTACATACACCTCCCTGGAGTCGCAAAGCCTTGAATTCTGTTTCGTCGTTTGCTGGCTGAAGAAAGGATTCAAAAAGCTGCCATATGTGATGAACCCAACACAAGCTTTAATAATTAAAACGTGGGGTGGAGCTGCAGTTGACCAAGATGCCAAACAAAATCCATTTATTAAAGAAATGGGCCCCATTCAAAGACATAAATCATGCTTCCCGCTAATATATTTCCTGCTGTACTTTCCCTCCAAGCTTTGTTGCTCATTTTTCTCACCATCCATAAATAAGAATTATTTGTTACATATGTAACAACTTGAGTGTTTTCCTTCTAAACTGTGGTGCTCTATAGTTAGGGGCACATATTCTTTGCACCTGTTCTGTCATTGGTGTTATTAAAGAAAAAGCCTTTCCAGTTGGGTTTATTCAGAGAGAGTTAACATCTGATTTTACATGGAACTATTTAAAAGTAAAAGAGCAACATGGCCCGAAGCACTTCTAGCATAGGGTGTGGAAGTATTTGATGTCCTGTGCTTGTTCATAAAAGAATGTTGTTTTGAAATGTGCAGTGAAGTCGGGGAACAGAGATCCAAAGAAAGTTCTCATTGAGACAAAATCGAATCAACCATCTTCCCAAAAGATGTCCCTCTCGGAACACTGGGTCCCTTGGCTTGGTGCCCACCATCTGGGCTCAGGGAGGCCCCAGCCTTGCTGCCTCTTATGATGTGTGAATATGGGCTTGCTCCCAGTCAGGGCACTCGTAAAGGTCATTTGTATACTAAGACCCATGGTAGCCAGGCCAATCTAGTGGGCCAGAACACACCTCAATGTCAAGGAAACCCAATCCTCCAGTTCTACTGGCTTTTTTTCTCTTTTGGCTATGCCGGTCTTTCAGCATGCAGGATTTTGAGTTAAGGCACGTGAACCCTTAGTTGCGTGATGTGGGATCTTGTTCCTTGACCTGGGATTGAACCTGGGCCCTCTGCATTGGGAGCATGGAGTCTTAGCTACTGGACCAGCGAAGCCCCTCCAACTCAGCTTTTACCCAGCTCACCTTCTCCTACAAAACAGGACCCACTTGCGTTCTGAGGGAAGTCCCAGCGTCCTAGCCAACCCATGCCCTGTTTCTGCGTCGCCGTTTCTAACATCTGTAAAGCTCCCCGTTGCCCAAAATCCCTTGGGAGAATGCCCCACTGCTTGTGAGGCACTGTACTCCTCCAGTCCATGGATTATTTTCCTTTAAATAAAGCACATCAAACCTGGTACTGAATTGTTTAATTTTTGTCATCTGACAGCACTAACCAGCCAGAGGAGAGACAGCTGTCAATAGTGAACCGGTCTCGGTACTCTGCAAGAGTGTATCACCCACGCAGCGGCCCTTCCCCACGAACCTACAGGTTCACGAATTACTCTCTTCTTTAAGGCCAAATAAAATGATGTCTCAAGTCCCCAGGCAGGGCCAGGACCAAGGCAAGGTGAGTACAATATCCTTCCTGGGCACATTTCAAGGTGTGCCAAAAACTCAGCCATCAAGATAAGTCATATTTTAATGAAGGTTTTAAGAATCATAAATCAATGCAAAAACTCAATGATGAATGAATTATCAACATTTTAAATAAAGACAGGATCCATAACAATGCATTACTCAGTCATATTGCAGCCTGAGGCAAAAGGAATAATCCTTAATACACTGGCTCTATCTTAATTTAAAGTCTTGATATTTTGTTCATCAGACTTTTGTATATTGACAATTTAAAGGTTGCATTAAAATATGATTTATCTGATGGCTGAATTTGGGGGCACACCCTGAAATGTGCCAGAGACAGTGCCTCAGTAACAGAGTCGGCCCCCCATCCACCTCCCACATTTCCCTGCAAGATGGTTGGAGGAAGACCGAGTTTGTTAAGAATCCGTTCCTGGTCACTGGTCACTGCAGCCCCTTACTCCGTTGTTATTTATCTCCTCATGGCCGGCCTCGGGCCCCTCGTGCACGTCACTGCCTGGAACTACGCCAGCTTTTCCCAGGCGCACTACTGTGAGTGACCGACTTTTACTCACTTAAGGTCTCAGGCAGAGAGGAGCAAGGAGGAAATCACAGCAATAACGACTGCTCTGGTGGGACACAACTCTAAGGTGGAAGTTTCTAGGCCTCAGTTTTGCTAGATCTCATTAACCACTGCCTGCCTCACACCTTCCACAGATCCTAGCAAGATAAGATATAAGGATATAACTGGGGGGGGGGGGGGGGGGGCGGAAGGGTGACAGACCTCTTCACTCTTATTTATTCTCGGACCCCAAACTCCTTCTCAAGGCCTCAGCAAGCTAAGTCCATAATTCCTTGCACGTAGCACAGCTGAACTCTTTGTCCAAACCTCGCCCAGCCTTTCTCAGTCCCACAGGCCCATTACAGGGGTCTCTCCTAATAGCAGTAGCGGTTTATCCTCCGTGTGGAATTCTCCCAAGGTGCCAAAGCGCTGCAGCAGCGGCGGCTTTTACACCAGCCTTCTTTTCACCTCTCCCCATCAAATACAGGAGGTAATGACCTGAGAATCTTCCGTAAAGGCTGCATCTGTTCTCTCTGTGCTCAGCCCCACATCCTGGGCCTGGCACGGGGCGAACGCTGGATGAAGACGAAAGCCGCTTCATCCATGGGTGTAGTTTGGGCTCCTGGGGACGGCGGGGTGGGGAGTGGGGCAATCGCCCCCAGCCCGCGGCCGCCAAGCTGCTCATTCTAAGACGTCACTGGTTCCAGAGCCCCACCGGGCTTCCGGGAAGAAGCTAGTTGCACCCGCATCTCCCTTAGTGCTGCTTTGGCTCCACCCCTCTCCCTCTCCTCGCTCCCACCCAGGCTCCTCCTCAGAAGATGCTCAGCTTCAGATCCCAGCGCAAAAGCCAAAGCCCTCCCTCCCACGCTCAGTCTGCGCAGGTGCAGAGAGACGCGAGAAGAACAGGGGTTCGAATCCCAGCTCCCCCGGCGCCCTGGCGACACGACATGTGCTCATTTCATTGTCTCCCTGGGCCTCAGTTTCCGCCTCTGCAGAGTGAGGATCACAAATAGTCATCATTAGTGTGGAGCTTAAATGCGCTATTGCATGCTACGGCACTCAGAAGGAGTGCCGGGCACACGGAAAGCACGCATGCGCATCAGCCACTCCTGTGACCTCCTGGCCCCGGGGACTTTATTTTTCGGGGTGAAGGAGGCAGACGGAGCAGCCGGTCGTCTTAGCGTGCCTGAGACCGTGGGTGGGGTGCTCTCCCATTCACCCTTGGTTGCACGGGGGAAGTCTTGCCATTCCCAGCAGCACTAGAGGGACTGGAGGAAAGCCCCTGGAAAAAAGAACTCTCTGCTCCAGAGAAGAAGAAACTTGAGGTTTTCAAGTGTGAACGACCTTTAAGGCCTGAGCAGTGGAAGTCAAGTGTGCACACACATTACTTGAAACAGATCCCTGGTTTTGGAGGCAAACCCCAAGCTTTCCCCCTCCCCCGAGCCCGGACCTGGAATGGAGTCTGTCTAGTGATAGTAATGCGAAGAGGCAGAAAGCCTGCCTTCTTGAGTGTTTGCATAAAACTTGGGCTTTGGAGCTTTTTTTTTAATTTCAGAGAAAAAGCCTGTGTGGGTGTACTGGGTCAAGAATGCCTTTTCAAAGCGTGCCTCACACCCCTGCGCCCGAGGGAGGGCTAGGTTCCGGCAGAAAACTTCACAGTAGGAGGGAAAAGGGAACACCCGCTGTCTGTTCTCCAGGTCAGTGAGAATTCCTTGGCTTGTTTAAGCCCCAGAGACCAGCTCCGGCTATTAGACCCACCCCCCCCACCGTGTTCTAGCTCCAGCCCTACCTTCCTGCAATCCGCCGCCCCCCATCCTCTACTGGCTTGAAAGATGCTATCGGAGTCCAGAATCTCCACGTGGGCCCCCAAAGGAACAGCTGGGACTCGGCCAGCCAGCTCCATCACCCCCCAGGCAGCAAACAGGACCCCAAGACGCAGACTGACATAAGCTTAACAAAAAACTCTCCGGAGCCAGCTGGCCTTACCTACCTCAGAACCAAATGCCAGGAAACTCTGGCTGGTCTCCCAAGTCCCCTGGACCGCCGGATGGAGGACTTGCTGACATGTGCCTTTGTCCTGCGCTGCTCAGCACCCCCGCCCCCGCCTGCACCGTACACCGCGGCTCTGCCTTTTATGCAAGGCTGGGAAAGCCAGCCGCAGCAGATCGCTGGTTTCCCGCAACACCCATTCTCCACACGATGCTGGGAATACACCTGAGGGTCCTGGATGCAAGCAGCCACCCCATGACGTGCTCCTGGTCAAAAAGGAAAGGGGGTAGGCCAAGTCCAACAAAAGGCCAAAATCTATTTCATGATGAAACCTCCGTTGTCTCCCAGGATGCACCCTGCTTTTCTACCCTCTTCCGTGACCCAAAAGATCTGGACCACCTTAGGCTCCAGGCTCCCATCAGCATCACAGCCCATCAGTGTCAGGGGCAACAACTGAAAGCAATTGAGAAGAAAGCAAAATCTTCATCAGGGTTCTTGGGAAAACAGCTGCAGAGATTCCAGGTTCATCCACCGCAAAGCTTCTCCCTACTCATCTCTCCATCTCTCCCCCTCCCTTCCCCCATCCCCCTAGTCCCCATTCCCCAAAATAGCCTTCAGTCTCTCCTTTCTCTCTCAAAAAACCTCTCCCCCTGCCTTGCCAGATCTCCTTCTACCCAAAGAATCCTTCCTTTAAAATCTCCCTACTGCAGGCTGCCTCTGCAAGCCATTCTTAATCCCCATGTCAAAAGGCTGGAGAGCCTGGACGTCAGGACCGAATTTTCCAGCTCCCCTCCCTGTGACTCCCAGCTTCTCCGATCCTCTCTCTTTACTGCTGTCACCCCTTAACCTGTCAGGTGTAAGCCCATTTCCTAGTGATGCCAAAAGACCCGAACACCTCAATTCTGGAAACTCACCAAAGGTCAAGCGTTTACTCAGGCATTAAAGCTGTCTGTGCTAGAGCAATTTAGATTTGTGTTTGCAAGGAAAACATAACTAGTCCAGCAGACATCCGTGTATGGCTTTTCTCCATTAACTCAAGCAGGCAAAAAGAAGCACCGTCAGCCATATAGAGCAAGTCCCACGGGCCTTTCTCCCTCTACCAAAGAAGAGAAAGAGGAGAAACACTGTAGCAGCCCACTCCCCAGCCCCAGGCTCAGGCCCAATCTCACTCTAAGAGTTTGGGGAGCCCCAGTCTCAGGGAGGAGGGGGCACACTTCAGGATTGAAAGTTTCCATGTCCCGGATCATCCAAGTCTAGCGTTCCTGTGAGTTTTGACTTGAGCTGAGGTCAGTACAGGCCGCAGGCGGGAAATGTGCTCAAATGCTGACTGCCTGGAAGGTCTTTTCCATTTCAGAGTGTCGGCTGTGGGTCAGACCGTCTCAGGGAATAAACTGTAAGTGAAGGTGAGTCTTTCCATATGTCTCGCATGAAAATTGAAAACGACCCTCTAATGTAGTCCAGAATCCCCACGAAACATTTTTATTGTTTCAAAAGAGAAAAGGAAAAACGTAAACCAGGTCGAACATCAATGAAAGTTTCCATGTCCCGGATCATCCAAGTCTAGCGTTCCTGTGAGTTTTGACTTGAGCTGAGGTCAGTACAGGCCGCAGGCGGGAAATGTGCTCAAATGCTGACTGCCTGGAAGGTCTTTTCCATTTCAGAGTGTCGGCTGTGGGTCAGACCGTCTCAGGGAATAAACTGTAAGTGAAGGTGAGTCTTTCCATATGTCTCGCATGAAAATTGAAAACGACCCTCTAATGTAGTCCAGAATCCCCACGAAACATTTTTATTATTTCAAAAGAGAAAAGGAAAAATGTAAACCAGGTCGAACATCACGGAGTTTCTAATCCAAATGAACAAAGCAGAAGAACTCACCCCCGAAATTAAGTCAAGGACCCATCACAGTGGGAAACAGGTGGGGCTGTGAGTCCAAGTGGACCTTTAATAAGCGCAGTCTGATGAGGGTGGTGGTAGTAAAAGGGATTTTGAAACTGTTGAATGGGAGGAGAGAGGCTGCCAAACTCCTAAGAGATCCTTTAAAATAATTCTCAGTATTTACTATGGGATTTGACACATACAGTGGAAAACAGTTGGGGAAGATAATGACAAGCCACTCCCTTCCAGGACTGGCTCTACATATTACACAGTGGAGTAGCTAACAGTGTTCCCTCGTCCCCTCTCCCTCAATACAGCCCCTCCCAGATAAATGAAATTCCACTGTTAGAGATTCTTTCCTTTGGATTAAACACTGTTAGGCAATCATGAGTAGAGAACAGATTTCTTCCAGATCTCCGGAAGACTAACAGTTACATTTTATTTCCATCCTATTGTGCTTCTGCAGGAGAATATGGAGGTATATTTAGTTTCAGAATGCCTCAGGTAAATTTTAATTTCTAATTACAAAAGTGATACATGCTGTATTGAGTGAAATGATGTTATGTCTTGGATTTGCTTTAAAAAAGACAGAAAGAAGGGGAGTAGGTGGGGATACTGGTGTTACGCCAGGCTATGAGCCAACCATGGTTGAAGCTGAGTGATGGGTATGTGGGAATTTGTTACCCCATACTTTTATGTATGTTTGAAATTTTCCATAACAGAAAGCACATTTTTTTAGAAAGAAAGACAAAAGAAAAACCCCACAATTTAAAAAAATTAATGTTTTGTTGCATATGATCCAAAAATTATTTTTTAATACTTTCTAAAATTTGACCTGGGAAGTTAATCTCTAATACTATTCCCCGTTAGCTAGTGTCTGTTCTACCAGATTTTTTTTTTCAAACCTAGAATTCTAAAGTCAAAAGGAACCTTGGAAGCTATCTAAGGAGGCCAAGTGTCTTCACCTGGGAGGGAGCCGAGGGCCAGAGAGGATAGATGTGTGAGCGAGCTCCGGTCCCCACCCTGGGGTCAGTCTTCCCTGAACCTTGGTAGAGGCGGTTTTCCAAAGCCTACAAGTGGTTGCTTCCCTAGTTCACAGTCTTTCTAGGTTGACATGGCAGTCCAGCCAAATGCAAGGGCTTTGCATTCCAGACAAGAAGTCGGTCCCACAGAGCTCCGTAATGAAGGCAGGAAACCAGCTCCCACTTCCTCCATCTGGGAGCTGAAAATGCTGCTTATGTTCTTTGCATAAATCAAAGTGTGAACCCCCATTCCCTACCACAACCCCTGGGATGTATATGAACAGCCCCAGTGGGCAGCCATAGCAACCATTAGTTTAAAACCTGTTGAAACAGAGACGTTGAATTGGGAAGGAAAAGCAAATCCTGTCCCTTCCTCCAGGTACCCTGTTCTTGGGTGAAGAGAAGCAAAAGAGTTGAAGAAAGCCTGAAGAGAAACCAGGGCATCATCCCACCTGGATAGAGAGATGAACCGGCCAGAGTGCTGTCAAATCTTGTCCCTGAACCGCTGCTTCTGCCCACATAACCAGCCTTCTTGGCAGATTCCAGGGCTCTATCTGCTAAAAGCCCTGAAGAAATGAAGTCAGCAAATGATCGTCAAACTGTGTGATTCAGAGGTCACCCGCACCTCGTACCAAAATCAGCTAAAGCCACCCCAGATCCATATCCATGTCTCCCTCCTTCAGACCCAAAGGAGCCTGCAGCTTTCTTCATTCGCTCATTATCCTTAACAAGCCACCCGCATAGGAAGCGCACATGTGACCTGCAGGATGGACCAAAGCACAAAGGGCCGTTTGGCCGAAAATCTTGTCCCTGAACTGCTGCTTCGCCCACATAACCAGCCTTCTTGGCAGATTCCAGGGCTCTATCTGCTAAAAGCCCTGAAGAAATGAAGTCAGCAAATGATCGTCAAACTGTGTGATTCAGAGGTCACCCGCACCTCGTACCAAAATCAGCTAAAGCCACCCCAGATCCATATCCATGTCTCCCTCCTTCAGACCCAAAGGAGCCTGCAGCTTTCTTCATTCGCTCATTATCCTTAACAAGCCACCCGCATAGGAAGCGCACATGTGACCTGCAGGATGGACCAAAGCACAAAGGGCCGTTTGGCCGTTTCAACATTTCAGCCAGAGTTGCCACACAAAGTAGCACTCACGGGGTTGTTATCATCTCTGTATCAGTTTCTTGTTGCTGCTGTAACAAATCACTCCAAACGTAGTTGCTTAAAGCAACCCAAATATATTATCTCAAGTCACAATTTCAGGAAGGCTCAATTGGTTCTTCTGCTCCAAGTCTCCTGAGGCCAAAGTCAAGGTGTTGGCCAACCTGGGTTCTCAACTGGAGACCCAGGATGAATCCACTCCCAGGCTCACTCAGTCGTGGGCACAGTTCAGTCCCTTGCACCTACCAGGCTGAGGCCCCCACCTCCCTACTGTCCATCCGTCAGCTGGGGGCTGCTCTCCGCTCCTTAGGGCCATCAGCACTTCCTGGCACACTCCCCAGTGGACTGAATTGGGCTCAAGTGTCTCTCATGGGAGACACCAGGGGATGAGCCGCCACAAGCCGAGCAAGGCCCATTCCCTGCCTTCAGGCAGCTCAGATGGAGAGGGAAGCAGGTAAAGGCCACAGCTGGAGGAGACACCCACAAACGCAGATGAAAAGACCATGCAAATTCTCCTCTTTCAACAAATCGATTTAATTTAAAGCACAAGCCCCCATTCCCTTTCTTCCCAGTTGTCCTGCTGTGTTTTTGTGGGGAGAGGAAGGAGAAGGCTTATGAGACACAGACTCTGGGAAAAGGCATCATCTGCCTGTGCCGAGTCCCCTGGGAGAGTTCCACGCCCATGTCAGCCCTGAGGCTTCCTGCTGCATCTTTCTTCATTCCTTCCCAAGGGCCTCTTTTGAGTTTGTATTGGTTTTGAGTTCTTCCAGAGTCAGGTCGATTGTTTATTTGGAGGTGATACCCACAGTAGTGGGGGATACAGCAGTGAGACAGGGAAGGGAAAGAAGCCACCACAGAGCGTGTTATCACAGTACCCGGTGGGCAAGTGGCATTCAGTCTTGCCAGGAACTCTGGGAAACAGTGGAGAATGAGCACATGTGAAGGGCGAGAGAGCTGGGGTAGTGATCCTTCAGCTCTGTCAGTGCTGACCTGCCATCTCACCTCAGGGATGGGAAGAGGTCCTCTTCCACCAGCACACAGTGACCTGAAGCTATCGGTTTCTTCCAGGGACCTCCCCATTCCCCACAGGGCACAGGAAGGCACCCCGGCCGCTCACCACCCTGGTCAACAGCCAGCCATCCTTCTCTTGCAAGGGTAAGCCTGGGAAGAGGGTACTACAACGAAAACCCTGTAAAGGATTATCTTATCTTACAGACACACACTCCAGCAGCCAGAATCCAAAGCAAATAAAACATGTGCCATCCTGAAGTCCTTTCACAGGAGAGAGGAATCCCACTGGAGACAAGCAAGGAAAGCAGCGTAAAAGAGGTGGGAACGTGTGCTGTGGGCCTGGAGAGACGAGTGGGAGTCCAGCCAGTGGAGGGGAGGTATGAATCAAGGCAGCTTCCTGGGAGGCCCAAACGGGGCAGGAGAGGAGGAGACGGTCTATGCACCTGAGAGTGTCAAGCCATGGTGGGCCTTCCCTGAATGACAGCAGGGCGGCAGCCATGGAATGTTTGGGAGCAAAGAAGTGACCTGATAAGATGTAGCAAAGTCAGTAGGAAAACACAGCATGGTGAATGTGAAATGGCCTTTGATTCAAGATTTGACTCTGGCTTCAAGAATCTGTGTGTGGAGAGAAGATGCAGAGAAGACAGGAGAGAGGAGGGGAAGAAGGCAGAGAGAGATGGAGAGAGGAGGAGAAAGCAACCAGGGACAGGTGTCCTGAAGACAGAAAAGAGAAAGAACTGTGAGTGATCAACCAAGCCAGGGAGGGTTTAAGTCGAGACATTCAAGTTTGGGTCTTTCGATGGGAAAGGGAAGGTAAGGCTGGCCCAGCTAACCAAGGCCCTGTCTGTGGGTGTGAATGGTCCCCCTGCCCCCGCCACCGCCCAAGCTCCCTTCTGGCCAGGATGCCAGGTGAGCCCCTGGGAGCCCAGGCCACTTGGGTGAGTGGCCCTTATGGCAAGAGATTGCAAAGAGCAGGACCTATCTGCTGTTCGAAATGCATTCATCGGCCCTGGTGGGACTGACAGCCCTGGGGATGCCCTGGAGCAGAGAAACTGTCAGAGGGGAAGGTGCTAGAAGGTGATAATTGCTGGGCACATGGAATCTGAATCCACCGCAACGCCAGCTTCTGGGCTTCAACCAACGTAGTCAGCTTCGGAGAGAATTAGAAGGTCTGAGTTCGCTGGTTGTTCACACTCAGAAACGGAAAGTGGAAAAACTTCCATACATCTGGTTCTCCCGGCACAAAACCCCCACCCTGTGCGCCGGGATGCCGTTTAGTAATGTTATGGCTCCATCTACAGCCTGCGGAAGGATGCTCGCCGCCAGGCTGAGACAAACAGCCGGCCGGCACTGCAATGAATGCTAATTAAAGCCCTTGCCCCGTCTGCGCGTTTATTCAACGCAGACTTGGAACTTCGCTGGAAGTGTTTCAGGCTGCGTCTACAACAGCAGCTGTTCAGATTATTCCAGAACCCTTTCAGCCAAAATTGGTTGGGAGTTTCTATTTTAAACCCCTGATTGTTATGAATTAAATGTCTTTTTTTTTAACTCCCCCCACCAGGTTTTAACAATGGAACAAAGATGAAAGCACTCAAAATAGCAAGATGGCCTTTTCTTTCATTCATTCAGCGAACACTCAGCACCTTCTTTGAGTCAGGTTCCATGGTGAAGCACAGGGTTAGGTGAGGTATGAAAACATCCCGTAATTGACCCATAAGAACTTTGCTACTTCCTCTTGTTGGCTGGAACGTTTCCACATGGGTCAAAAAGAGGAAAGGACAAAGTCCCAGGTCGCCAGTGGTTGTAGAGCTTGGAACAACCTGCATACACAGTGAACATAAAATCCTGTGGCTCAGGACAAAATGGAAGCTGAAAGTTCCTTAAGGGTCAGATTTTTGTCCCGTTCAATACTTTTTCCCCCGCAGAAGTGTAATTCGTTTTTTCCTAATTTAAAAAAATATATATGTATATATAATATTAGATTTGTGTAGAAAACATGGAAAACAAGAAAAAAAGAGGAATATGAAATCGAAAGCGTTCATCATTCTGTCAATCGAAGATGGTCATCGTCAACTTTAACGTGGCCCTGCACTTTTGTCTTTATACAGCTTGTGCACTGGCTTCACTAACCCGAAGC
This sequence comes from Aepyceros melampus, assembly GCA_006408695.1. NCBI lineage: Eukaryota > Metazoa > Chordata > Mammalia > Artiodactyla > Bovidae > Aepyceros > Aepyceros melampus. The sequence continues at coordinate 12,709 of SJXQ01003545.1, forward strand.
TCCACGTCCCTGCGTGCTCTTCTATGTGATGTTTGTTTATTTTGACGGCCCTGGGTCTTTGCTGTGCCCGGGCTTTCTCTAGTCACTGTGAGCAGGGTCTGCTCTCTCGCTGCGGTGCTTGGGCTTCTCCCTGCAGTGGCTTCAGTTGGTGCAGAGCATGGGTTCAGTACTTGTGGCTCACGGGCTTAGTTGCCCTGGAGCATGTGGGATCTCCCCAGACCGAGGATCGAACCCCTGTCCCATGCATTGGCAGGCGGATCCTTAACCACTGGACGACCAGGGAAGTCCTCTTCTACATGATTTTGAATGGTTTCAGTTCTTTCATAGGAATGAACCATAAAAATTCGCTTGATACAAGATTCCTAGGTTTTCACAACTGTAAGCTTTATACACATATTCCTTATGATGAACCCGTAGCTGTAGAACTTCTGGATCAAAGAGGGCCTATGAGACCCATTCAGCATCCATCTCCCAGAATTTCACATCACATCTGAACCAAAATCCTACTTTAGGGGCCCCGAGTGTTCACCATTGCAGAAAGAACTCGCTGTGACGCCGAGTGGTGCTTCTCGGAGTTAAAAGGTGCTTGGCGGAGCATCACAACCAAGGGAGCAGAGTGGCTCAGAACTGCTTTTGATCAATTCCTTACCTCATAAGTGATTTAGACTCGGATGTCTCCGGAAGACAAGCCATGTTTTGGACCTGGTGCATATGTAGTCAATAGAACATCACCAAAGGCTCAGATTAGGAAGAAAGGATAATTTATTCATCTTCATTACCCAAACGCCACCACTTGCCATGATCATTATCATCCCAACTTTGTTGTTCCTTCTTCCATATCCTGTCCTGTTTGTTCACATGGGTGCTTTGCCTTCTCCTGCACATCTCATTAGGTTGAGTCGGGTTCCTCTGGATTCCTCAGAACAGAGTAAGAGGCAACTGCATTCATCCAGTCTTTAGAAGAATCCTGGCACCTGTCGGGATCACATAAGGTGTAATCTGCAGGGTCAGTGGCTTCGGGAGGACTTGCAGACTATCTTACAAGTGAAACATGTTCCTTATCATCCCTTGAGTCGTTGGGTTCATAGAGGGCAAAGCCAAATCAAGCAATGGTGGAAAGGAGATCTGGCAAGATAAAGGTGCACAGCGGCAGTCATTTAGGAGTTAACTTTCGAATGAGAAGGGGCAGGCATAACCTGCTTCAGGTGAAAAGAAGAAATTAAACTGTGTTTCTTTGATCTTAGAGGCTGCCTACTTGACACTCTCATCACTCACCACTAAAAGGGAAGACATGGCAGAAGAGTCCAGGATGTCAGAGACAAGCACAGCCTGAGTAGAGGTGAGGCAGAGACCAGGCTTGCTCAAGGTTATGGCAAGAGACGGGGTAGAGGGAGCTCTCCCTTTCTGACTGCTGGCCCAGCGGCTGGTCCACGTGGACCAAAAGAGGCTGCTTGTACTATGCAAGTAAAATGTGAATGCCTGGGTTGTTGGGGAGCAAGAAGACACTCAAATAGGAGGTGGAAAGGGGGAGCCGGGAGCAGGAGAAACCGGACTTCCTTCTTACGTGTTGCTTTTGCCTCTGCTGGTGAACAGGAGGAGGAGAGAGAAACAGCTGTCTTCAAACCCACGTTCCTGCCCTGGAGGTAACAGCGCAGAGCAGGGCGGCATGGGCGTGCCCCGTGGTCCTCTCGGTTTTTACTGAATATTCTCATCACCTTGTCATCCCTACAGTTTCTGTTTAGCGTGTATGTGTAGGGAGTGGGGGTGAGACACAGGCTGTGGCTCACACTAAAATGGTTCTCCTCCCTGCCCTGCAGGGTAGGGCAGCATCTTCCAGGTGTCCCTGCGGATTGCTGCGGAGGACGAGCTAGAAGGGTCCTGGGCGAGGGTGGGGCGGCACCCCAGAGCCTGTGTGGCATGCTCCCCTCCCCTCTCACAGCTGGGACTGAGCTCTGATGGACAGAGCTTCCCAAAGGCTTTTAGTTTCTGTCTGTCTCTCTTGTGTCCTGGTGGTAAGACCATGGAGGAGGCTGGAGGTGGGAGGATGTCCTTATTACAGATAAAAAACCCAAGGCAGATTCGACCAATGCTTCACACTCACATAGCTCACAGTGGGACCCTTGAACGTGCCAAACAAAACAGCAAAGATAGTAATTAAGGCAAATAACCTTTAACTTTATGCCACAGTGAAATAAAATATTCCGAGGCCAGTGTTTCAGTTGGTGCAAGGTTCTGAAGACAGCCAAACACTCCCTCTTCCTTTTTGGGCCATGAATTCCCCAGCTGAAAAATGCCTCATTTGGTCTTACCTCCCCCACTCCATCACCACCTCCTTCTCAGGGATGCCGTGACAAGGAGATATTTGCAGTGTTTTCCAAACTTGTCTGATGCCAGGAATTACCTGGGAAACTTGTCAAAATACAGACTCCCAGGCCAAATCCTGGACCTAGTGAATTGACATTGCTAGGGTGGCCTTGGGCAACTGTAGTTTTAGAAAACTCCCAGCTAATCCATGTGATTGGGTAATCAGGCAAGTTTGCAAAATATTCAGGGAGTCCCCATGAAACCCTTTTAATGTTTTAGAAGATACCAAACTTTATTATGCGGTAGTTTGAGCATTTTTTGGCATTGCCTTTCTTTGGGATTGGAATGAAAACTCACCTTTTCCAGTCCTGTGGCCACTGCTGAGTTTTCCAAATTTGCTGGCAAATTGAGTGCAGCACTTTCACAGCATCATCTTTTAGGATCTGAAATAGCTCAACTGGAATTCCATCACCTCCACTAGCTTTGTCCGTAGTGATGCTTTCTAAGGCCCACTAATTGGAATGAAAACTGACCTTTTCCAGTCCTGTGGCCACTGCTGAGTTTTCCAAATTTGCTGGCATATTGAGTGCAGCACTTTCACAGCATCATCTTTCAGGATTTGAAATAGCTCAACTGGAATTCCATCACCTCCACTAGCTTTGTTCGTAGTGATGCTTTCTAAGGCCCACTTGACTTCACATTCCAAGATGTCTGGCTCTAGGTGAGTGATCACACCATCGTGATTATCTTGGTCGTGAAGATCTTTTTTGTACAGTTCTTCTGTGTATTCTTGCCACCTCTTGTTAATATTTTCTGCTTCTGTTAGGTCCATACCATTTCTGTCCTTTATTGACCCATTTTTGCATGAAATATTTCCTTGGCATCTCTAATTTTCCTAAAGAGATCTCTAGTCTTTCCTGATCTATTGTTTTCCTCTATTTCTTTGAGTTGATCACTGAGGAAGGCTTTCTTATCTCTCCTAGCTACTCTTTGAAAGTCTGCATTCAGATGGGTATATCTTTCTTTTTCTCCTTTGTCTTTCACTTCCCTTCTATTTACAGCTATTGTAAGGCCTCCTCAGATGGCCACTTTGCCTTTTTATATTTCTTTTGCTTGGCGGTGGCCTTGATCACTGCCTTCTAACCTCCATCCATAGTTCATCAGGCACTCTGTACATCAGATCTAATCCCTTGAATCTATTTGTCACTTCCAGTGTATAATTTTAAGGGATTTGATTTAGGTCATACCTGAATGGTCTACTGGTTTTCCCTACTTTCTTCAATTTAAGTCTGAATTTGGCAATAAGGAGTTCATGATCTGAGCCTCAGTCAGCTCCTGGTCTTGTTTTTGTTGACTGTATAGAGCTTCTCCATCTTTGGCTCCAAAGAATATATTCAGTCTGATTTCGGTGTTGACCATCTGGTGATGTCCATGTGTAGAGTCTCCTCTTGTGTTGTTGGAAGAGGGTGTTTGCTATGACCAGTGCATTCTCTTGGCAAAACTCTATTACTCTGCTTCATTCTGTACTCCAAGGCCAAATTTGCCTGTTACTCCAGGTATTTCTTGACTTCCTACTTTTGCATTCCAGCCCCCTATAATGAAAAGAGATTACTAACCTCAAGAATATAGTTCAGAAAAAAAAAGATGGTAATACCATAATTTTAAAACTTGTGAGTTGTCAGTATTTACTTTTAAAGTAGTAATTAACATTTAAATAGTAGGTTTAAACATTTTAAAATACTAGGCTGGTATAATTTAGTTTTTAATAATGGCTGTGTTTAAGAACCAGTTTTCAAAGTTCCTGAAAATTTGGCAATTGTCTCTTCCGATGTGGAACTAGTCCTCCCCACACCCCTGCTGGAGGATGGCCTGGGGCGGGCAGTGGCCTGGGCAGCCGAGCCCCGCGGCAGCTGGCTGGGGCCCCTCCTGGGAACAGCCGTCCCACAATCCTCTGGCCTCTGGACGGGGTCGTGTGCATCGAGTTCTGCCAGCAGAGGACGAGTGGGAGGGATGTGATCACTTTCGGGCGTAACTGATGGCCCTCCCCACCCGTCTCTCCTCCATGACACATCAGCTTTCTTCCCATCTGCCAGCTTAATGGAGAGGACTCAGCGGTCCCAAGACACAGAGGCTCAAGAAGCAGGAATCTGGCTCCTGAATAATACCTCCTGTAGAACAGAATCTCCCCTCGCTTGACTCAGACTTACCTGTCACAGCAACTAGTTATTTTTTTTAAGCTCGACAAACACAAAATCAATGCAGTTTCCTTTTGTTTTCTCTGTTTTGTTTCTGCATCAGAATCTCAGCTATGTTTTGTGTCTCTATTCATTGCTTTTCTAGCACATCTTAAGCGCAGGCTTCAGCCTGGGGACTCTATTGAAGATCAGGGGCCAGAGAAATGGATCTTTCCAAACAGGCCCCATAGAGTGAGAATTATATTGGAAAACAAATTATATTGTTAAACCCACCTGAGGTTTGACAGCCTTTTTTTTTTTTTTTTAGGAGAAACAGCTTCTAAGCCTCGGGTTATGAAATTCTTTATGAATGAGGGAGTGGGAAATCTTAGATACCCCGGGAAGGAAAGCATGTCCTTCAATAACAGCATGTACATTTCTTATACTTGAATAGTGACAACTAAAAGAAGCCCAAATAAGGCCAGAATAAAGAAATTAATGTTAGAAAATCAGGCCTCCACAAAACACACTGACCAGTCCTCCAGAGGACGGCTGTCCCTGCAGCACAGCCCCCGGACACCGACTCAAATTCAGATGATTTCTCCTCCTTCCTCTCTCGCCACTCCAAGTGGATGCGGCTCAGCCATCTGACCTTGAGTGGTGTGTGCAGTATTATTCCTGTCTGGCCGGGATGTCCGTACTGCTTGTTTCTTTCCCCTTTGATGGGTGCTTCCACATGCCTTGAATGATACTGCTTCACAGTCCGGGGCCTCCTTTGTTATCTTTTAGTAGGACCCTTTAAAATGCTTCCTGGCTTGAGTTCTTTCTCTGTGCTTGCTGACCTTCTGCTTCAGGGAAAGACAGACACACCTCTCCCAAGCCTCACCACACACACACACACACACACACACACACACTTCATTTTCTTCACCTGTGGCGTTGGGCCCTCCAGCATCAAAACATCTCCTGTGTCCACCAAGCTCACTCTTGTTTTTTTTTTTTTTCCAAGAATAAGAGGTAGGTTCTTTGAAAGTAATCTGAAATTGAAATGGGTTCAAAGATTATTTTATGATATATTCAGATCCAAATTAATGGAGAAATATGAAATATTTAAAGTCCTGCTTTCAAAATATAACCCTCCTTTCACAGGTGCATAAAATGCTAAATAAATGTCCTGTTCTATAATACATTACTCGGCAAAAATTGCAATAATAATGCCATCTAATCACATCCTGAAGGGTGCTTGCTATCAGGGTTTCTACTTTCAACATTTTTCTACCATCAGGGCTGTGTGTCTGTGCTTTTTCATGTGTATTATTTAAATACAATAAAAATCAAAAGCCCATCATTCAATATCATAGGAGAATCATATAAAGAATTCCTAATACGTAAAGCCCAGGTGCTGTCATTTGGATGCAAACTTCTGTGGATTTTAAGGAAGAGAGACTCGGAAGACGGTCAGCGGTCCGCAGCATCTCACCTGCTCATCTCAGCGGCCTCTGCGCCGCCTCGGCCCCGCCGGCTCCCACGCTCCGGGCAAGTTCTGGCTGCTGCTGGAGCGTCCGGATGCGCCCGTGACCTGCCGTCAGAGGACTCCCCGGGTGACTGCTGCAGAGCCAGGCACGGAGCCCCTCAGAGGCGGCGAGAGTCGAGGAGGCTGCTCCGGGGCCGGGGCTGGTCCCTGGACGGGTCTCTCCCTCCGGCCCCTTTCTCAGGCTGCCTGGCTCCCCGCACGCGGCGCCCAC
>SJXQ01003545.1:19467-47672 GCA_006408695.1 Aepyceros melampus
CCGCAGCGCGTTCTCAGCGCCGCCTCTGCAGCCCCAGCGCCTGCAGCACGCCCCGAGAACGTGCCAGACGCCTCTGTCTCAGGACATTTGCACGTGCTCTTGATTCTGCCTCACACACCCGTTCCCGGGATGTCTTCAGGGCTGTGTTCTCATTCAAGTCTGACTCAGAAAACACCTCCGTACGGCCTTGCCCCACCGTCGTGGCTAAAGCTCGCAGCCTGTCACCCGCGCTCCCTCACGCTTCTGTGCTCAGTGATGCCTGTAAAAAGCTAAACTTGTCTCACCGAGCTTCTGTTTCCCCCTGGACTGCAGGCTGAGAACAGAGTGCAAATGGATGCAGGCTATTATGCAAGTGGAGAGACCTGGAGAGCGGCGTCAGCAGGAGGGCAGGCCAGCGACGCAGAGGAGAAGCCCGGGGCGGCGGGCTGGCTCGGGCTGAGAGGACACACAGAGCCCCGACCTCTGCTCTAAGCCTCCTAGCAGGTTTCAGCCGGCTTTTCTGTCACTTGAGTTGACAGATAGCAAGAACTCTACGGAAAAATCAGTAGGGATATTATTTAAAGACCAAAACCAAACAAACAAAAAAATAAGGATACTCCTTAGAGAAACTGTCTTAAATATCTTAAGGAAATGTCTTAAACATCAAAGGAAATAAAGAATCATACTAGAGCAAAGAGTTGCAGGGCTAATCACACTTGAAGATATTTGTCAAAGAAACATTTTATTTGGTACTTTGACATAAGTTACAAAGGCTGAGGCGCACTGCCCTTCCCTGGAGATGCTGTTAAAGAGTGTCTCACCTGCTTGAGGTGACTGAATTGGCATCAGTCTCATGACAGGGAGAATCTGATGATATCAGACTTCTTTTGACCCTGTGATACAAACAAACCAGAGAAAATGAAAGTTGTCAATAAAAAAGCAGGCATTTGTAGGATAACACACTGTAATCAGACTACATGCTTACACCATGAAGGAAAAAAATGAGTAATAAGGATAACCAAGATAAGATGCATAAACTACAAAATATAAAACAGAATGAAGAATTTAATGGCCAGTAAATCTACCAGATTTAGACCTGACCATATTTTGGACCTCAGCTACTGAAAGTATGTTCTTGAAGTTTAATACTGTGAGCAAACCAGATTAAATCTGAAACTCTGGTTTTCCATAGCACTGCTGCTGCTACTGCTGCTAAGTCATTTCAGATGTATCCAACTCTGTGCAACCCTGTAGACGGCAGCCCACCAGGCTCCCCCATCCCTGGGATTCTCCAGGCAAGAACACCAGAGTGGGTTGCCATTTCCTTCTCCAATGCATGAGTGAAAAGTGAAAGTGAAGTTGCTCAGTCATGTCTGACTCTTCGTGACCCCATGGACTGCAGCCCACCAGGCTCCTCCGTCCATAGGATTTTCCAGGCAAGAGTACTGGAGTGGGGTGCCGTTGCCTTCTTCATAGCGCTAGAACGTGGTAATTTATATTCGGCATGAGGCAAAAATTCTGGATGTCAGAGAAGGGGCTAATGACGCTGGGCTACTTGAGGAGACAAACAGCAAGGAAGGCAATAAGGCTAGACTACGACTGACGGAGGAAATGACGCTGTGCCGGTAGGGGTGCAAATAGGGAAGTCCAGAGAACTTAGTGCACGCAAAGGGTTTTTGCTTTTTGTTTTTGGCCCTGCAAAATAAGTCAATTTGAAATGCTTCAGGGAAAATAAAATTTCTGTGTTGAGATGAAGTTTTAGATGAATGAAGAGCTTAAAGTACTTTCAACTTGGCATGGCTTGGCTTCGTTATGGAGTATAGACTACACTACTGAAAGGACATCTCTTATCATGAACCAAGAGAGACCCAAAATGGTGAAGAACAAGGTCTGTTGCAAACATGCATGCCGTGCTTGCTAGCTTCATGTATTTTAAAGGGAAAACGCTTCTCCTCTAAAACTTCTTATATTCCCTCACATACATGACATCTTTCGTAACAATGGCATAATCCTTCAGGGACAACTCTGCACTCAAGGGCCAAATTACGGGTGAGAATTTGGAGCAGAAGATCCCAAGGAACAGAACAGGATCTCCCAGGGTACACCCCAATGAGATGCTGGCTGGAAGGATAACTCAGGGAAGTTCCTTTCATTCACTTCTTTCAGCTTTTAGCCAGTATATGCTCCAGTGCACAACAGGAAGAGGTGGGAAATAAGGTTTGACTTAAGAAAAAAAAATCTAATTTCCAGGAGACATTTTCAAAATAAAACAGTGAATCTTTCTGGATGGCTGGGGTGCATCAGTGTTCTGAAAAAAATGGGGGTGAGGGCTCTTGCGATGTTGCTTTCTTCTCTCACTAGATTCAAAACAGTGAGAATTTCTGGAATATCTCTGCGCTGAGTCATTCTTTTACAGGCGTAAGGCTCCAGGAAAACAGGCTGGGTTCTTTCCTTCTTTCGACAGGTAAGGGTGTCGAGGTCTGCAGAAAGTAAGAGATCTTACAAAAGCCCCAGTAGGTAGGACAGTCTGAGGCTGCTGGAATCTTGAATTCTCTAGCTCTCAGCTTGAGGCCTCCAGAACATAAGATCCATCCCTTTCACTGGGGCTTTTTGATTCCTCGCTTCTTATATTTTCAGTTTATTGTGATGAACAGTAATAACCACCTGAGGAATACCAAAGTCCAAGTACAGTGAACCCGTCTGAAATGCCGTGACGTGACTCCAGCCTGCCTGCCTCCTCTCCTTCCCGGCTGCTGCTATCTCACCCGGCGAAACGCAGAAGGTGCAGCTGGAGTCCTGCTTTTTCGTCTTTTTTTAAACATCAATTGGAGGCTGAAACTCAAAGCAATGTGACCCCTGCACAACCCGAAGCCTAGAAGTTTCCCAAGCTCTTCTGTGAATTAAATGGCCAGGTTCAAAAACCCCCGCACGGCATGGGAATGAGGTTCAGGGCAGCTGGTCAGAAAAAGGAATTGAACAAAAGAAGGGCAAACTTAAGCTCGATAAAAGAGCAGGCCGACCAACAACAAAAGCAGGCAGACAATGGCGGCGGGCCCAGGTGGAGATTCCCAGGCCTCCAGGGAGGGAGGGCTCCTGAGAGTCTGGCAACAGTGTAACTAATTAGGGAGCCCAGGCCGCTGGGAGTCTGAGCCCTGTTTGCCCTCCCAGACACAACCTGGACACCTTCATAGCTGTCATCTTTTCTGGGGACCCCTTGAAGCTTTCTGGGTCAACCTCCTTCAGCAATTCAGTGGTGCTTCTAAGGGTGGCTCGCATGACCCTTTTCTTGAAATGTGCCCTGAGATTAGAACAGAAATTCTGCCCCATCTACCATTCCTTTCAGTTAATAAAAAGAGCAGCCTAGATCAACATCAATAGGGTTCCATAGCGTTCAAGGGACTTCCCTCGTGGCTCAGACAGTAAAGAATCTGCCTTCAGTGCAGGAGACCTGGGTTTGATCCCTGGGTGGGGGAGATCCCCTGGAGAAGGGCCCAGAAACCCACTCCAGCAAACTCTGGGAGATAGTGAAGGCCAGAGAAGCCTGGTGTGTTGCAGTCCACAGGGTCTCAAAGAGCTGGCCACGACCGACCGGCCGAACAACAGCACTCAAATGCCACTTTTCCCAGGAGGGTCTACTTTGTATCCAGAACTGTGCAAACTGCAGGCAAAAATCTAGACTTCGGAGTGTCCCTGTAATTTACAATTGCTTTCTGAACACAAGATCCACAAACCTGAACCAATGTGGCAATGATACAGTACAGCACTGAAAACCAACTTAGCCTCCATCACTGTGCTTGCTGCGCGTTAAATGGAGGTGGTCTCATGGCTCCTCTCAGATGCGAAATCTCAGAGTGCGAGTCCTTGTCATCTGCAGCCCCCAGAGCCTTGGCACTGAAGCTGAGCACTGCAGGCCTACAATGAATAATGGATGGTTTGTGGATTAATCCACTGGGAGCCTAAAATGCCTGTTTCTTCATGGGTTAGGTCCCATGGTAGCACAAGAGATGGAGGCGGGGGGGAAAATGGCAGTAGCTGATACAAAGAACTTCACTCTGGGTTGCAAAAGAAAGTTTATCTTATTTTTGCCTCCCCTCAGGCCTGGGTGGTGTCTGGTGAGGAAGTGTTCCAGTAGGGAGCTGCCTGGCAATGTTCCTGGCCCACCGAGACCAGCATCTGGCTCACGCCACAGGCTTTCTCCTACTGGATTGGTCTGTCACTGATCTCTAGCATGGAGACTGTGTTAGACGTCTCCACACGTGTGTGTTCATGCACGTGTGCACACACTATTAACACAAAGAAAGTACAAGACAGCTGTTGAAAACAGAGCAACGAGCTCAAAACGAGACTGTGGTTTTTCCTCCGGCAGAATGGGGACAGCAGGGGTGGGGGAAAGCCACAGCCCCTCCCAGGACTCCTGGGAGGAAGCAGGTTGGCCACACCTCGCTGCGTGTGCTTTCGCCAGCTGGGGAAGAGACGCTCCCATTCCTGAACTTTGTGGCAAAGGGAGGCGCGCGTCAGAACTACGTGCAGGTGTGGTCAGCGCTAGCTGCATTTTACAGGCTGCCTTTGCTCGTGCTGTCCAAACAGAATGACGGCACTCGAGCATTCGCCCCTCTAACCAACATTTACTAACCACCTCCTGTATGCCAGGCACAGACTCCAGAGCTGAGGATATACTGTGGAACAAAAGACCCCTGTTCTCAGGAGACTGTAACTAGTTACTCATCAGCTATATCATCGTATGCCACTAGTCATGTCATTATAACCAGTGGTGTGACTAGTACACATCACTATACCTAGTGATGTGCCGTTGCAACTGTGATTATCACCAGCGATTTCATAGACTGAATTATCACCAGCGATTTCATAGACTGAAGGAAATTAAACATGATGGGTGGTACCAGAGGGAAGCATCCAGGGTGGCTGCCCAGAGCAATCCTGGATGAGGAGGTAACACTTGACTGAGAGCGGAACGCCGAGAAGAGAACATTCCTGGCAGAGAGAAGAGCAAACACAAAGGCCATCGCTTTTCTTGATTTACTTGTGAGTACAATCAGCCTGACCCCCGGCCCAGACAGTCGTCCGTGGCAGGGAAAGCTGTGTGTTAGCGAGGCCTCCAGGCAGAGGGTCATTCTTTCAGCTGGCCCAAAGGCATGAGAGCTGAGGACAGGGACCCAGCAGAGAGACTGTTTCTCACTTTCCCAGGAAAGGAGAAAGCATCAGAAGAGGCAGGGCCCCTCTCCCTCCCTCCTTGTAGTGATGGTCCCTGATGCCCTGAGGTACGGGAATCGCCTGCAAGCATCCAGAGGGCAGAGGCTGGTCAGGGACGGAGTGCCTGGTGACTTTGCTGGTGATGGAGCTCAGCCTGCCACGTGGACCACAGACCTGGCCAAGGTCGACTCAGAGATGGCCTCTCATCTCCACTCTAACTTGAAATTAACGTGTCTTCCAGTTTTCTCTCTGCAACATTTTAACCTCCCATATTGGTGTGACATGAGGAAGCAGGTGGAGAGGCAGCCTGCCCCTGGGGTGCTAAGTCTCAGATCTGACAAGGTTCCGATCCTTCCGTGTGTGAGCTGGAATCATTTTATAAACTCCCGTGTTGTGGTTAAAAGCAGAGCTCTGGAGTCACGCTGCTTGGACCAAACCCTGGCCACACTTCTGGTGGGGGGACCTCGAGGAGGTTCCTTCACATCTCCAACCTTCAGTTTCCTCATCTGTAAAGCAGTGGTTCGGCTGCCTTACAGAGTGGCTGAGAGGATTACGAGCTCGCTCGGGTAAAGCGAGAAGGCCTGCAGTCCCTAGCACACAGAACTTGATCAAACCAGCAGCCAGAGCAGAAGAAGACAAGAAAGAGGGACCAGCCAGCACCACAGCGACACACGGGGCTCAGCACCCGGTGCCCACGCATGGCGTCAGTAACACTCGGCTTCAGACACGGAAGCAACCCCAGCATCCACTGATGAGAAGAAAGAACGTGTGTGTATGCGTACAACGGAACATTGCTTGTCCGCAAGGAGAATGAAATGAGCCCATTCGCAGCAACAAGGATGGACCGGGAGAGTATCACAATGAGTGAAGTCAGACAGAGAGAGACAAGTATGACATCACCCATGTGAAATCCAACACAAATACAAATGAATCTGTACAAAACAGAAACAAACTCACAGGCGTGGAAAACAAACCTACGATTAGCAAAGGGAAAAGGAACAAGGGGGAGCAACACATCAGGAGTATGGGAAAATAGACACACCTCGCTCTGTTAAAACAGATAAACAAGGCCCTACTGTACAGCATAGGGAACTATATTCAGTATCTTATATAATGTATATAATATAGAATACATTATATATAATATATAAAGGAAAAGAATCTGAAAAAATATACATCTATAACAGTGACTTTGCTGTACACACCTGAAACTAACACAATATTATAAATAAACTATACTTCAATTAAAAAAAAGAATGCTTGGCTTTACTGGACATGTTAGCCCTTAAAAAAAAATTTCAAAAACCTTAAATTAGAGAAAGCAGAAAAAATAATCTTCCCTTGTTCTACTTTCACTCATGTTTTTAGAACCCTCTAATTGGACTCAAGGACTGAAAGTACCTTTATTTGAAGTAAATATTAAAACAATTGCAAAGAGAAAAGGAAAGCTGTTTTGCAGCTGTCTGGCTATCCATAGTCATCTTTCCCTGGTGACTCAAAAGGCAAAGAATCTGCCTGCAATGTGGGAGACCCAGGTTCAATCCCTGGGTCAGGAAGATTCCCTGGAGGACGGCATGGCAACCCACTCCAGTATTCTTCCTTGGAGAATTCCACGGACAGAGGAGCCTGGTGGGCTACAGTCCAAGGGGTCACAAAGAACCAGACACAAATGAGTGACTAACACTTTCACTTTCCTCTTGGATTGCACCCAGCTGGTGAAGGGAAGAGGGAGTCCAATTTGAAAGTTGCTGGGCTCCTTATGAGGCCACTGCTGATTCTGTTGTAACAGCAGCTTCCAGAAGCTTATTAATTTTTCAACAATAAGCCTGAAAGGAAGAGAAACACAAATCTAGCTCTCCCTGGATGCTTGTGAATATTAATCATTTTATGCTCTTCTGTCCTCCTTTCCTAGTAGGCTGAATTTTTTCCTAAAGCCAGAGTCCAGGCCTACCCTTTCATATGCCAAGAGTAAAGCTGACTTGTATTGTAGTAATCACCTGAAGTCACTCAACTGCCCTTCCTTAGAGGCAGGTGACTAGTGAATGTGTCACACAAATGACATGTTATTAACACATCACTAATCTTTGCTTTCCATCATCTGGTATAGTTCCTGAAACACTGGTTTCCACTGAAGTTTATTTGAGGGAAAATTTGAAATAGGAGAAGGTATATAAAGATGTTAGGAGCTACCATAGAAATTTAGCACAGAATAACAATTAGAGAAAAGTAAACCCAGCATGTTAGCACAAGCTGACATACTATAGTTAACATAAGATTAAAGATAATATGACAGCTGGACTTGAAAGGGCTGGCAGATATTTATTTCTCATACATAAACCAAAAAGCATGGGTGTCATTAAGCCTGGGCTAGAATGACAATTCCGTTGTCACCACAGTCAGACTCTTTTTGCGATTACTAGAATGTGGCCCTCATCATCACAGTCCAAAAAGGATGCTGGAGTTCCAGCCGTCACAGCCATTATTTTGAATCAGTATAAGAGTAGAAGGGAAAAAAGAGACTGCCCAGGATTTCTTCACATGTGGTTACTCTTCATTAGCAAGGACTTAATCACCTGGATCAGCCAAACACAAGGAGGCTGCCGCCCAGTCACTGGCCTCAGAACAGTAACGGCCAGTATGCTTGGCAGTGGAATCATAAGGGTAATAACTCCAAGTAGAAAACACTAGCGTCTTGCAGAGGAGTTTACGTGTGCCTGTGCTACGACACAGGAGGAAGGAGGGTGGAAGGGAGAACTGGCTCTTGGAAACATAGCTAAAAGCATCAAGAGTGGCTCGCCTGGGTCCTGTCCTGACAAAATAGATGCTCTTAGAGACAGGGCCAGGGAGGATGCGCGGAAGGCAAACAGACTGCCTTCAGCGGTCACCCGTGGTGCCGTCCAATCCAGCTTATCACAGAGACGCAGGAAGAGATTCGGGCAGAAACTCAGGTCCGGATGAAGACTCAGGTCTTAGCTTGTGTTCTGAATCTCTCAGAACTTGAGTATGACCTTGGGGGTGAAAAGACGAAGACCCTAACTAACTCTGAGAGACCCCAAGAAGGATGAGGGCCCACTGACCCTGAGAGACCCTGAGAAGGGTAGGGGGCCCACTGACCCTGAGAGACCCCGAGGAGGAAGCCCACTGACTCTGAGAGACCCTGAGAAGGGCGGGGGGCCCACCAACCCTGAGAGACCCTGAGAAGGGCGGGGGGCCCACCAACCCTGAGAGACCCCAAGGAGGGCAGGGCCCAGCGCTGTCCCTCGCCCCTGCCCACGTGCGGGGTCTGCCAGGCATTGTCTTGACCTCTCATTCTAGAGTCCTTTGCCAAACCTCCCTTAGCCCCGAACATTGTTACACTGTGATTTCTGCAAGGATGATTACCAGCCAATACGAGCACTGAATGACTGAGTATTCAAGCCATCACAGTAAATACACCACACCTGCCCTGATACACTCCACCACCACACTCTCATACTCTTCTCATCTCAGAGCAAGCAGGCTTCTGGGAATTAATCTATCGAATAATTTGAAGGAAGACTTCCCCGCCTGGAAACAAGACTTGTGTTTCCCCAATGAATAATCATTGCATCGTTAGCTGTAACTGGGAAAAGAGCATCACCTTGACCCTCCTGATTCCTGGCAGGGACAGGAGTAGGGTCCAAGACAGCTTACGGCCATGGGAGATTCTGCCATGCTGAGGCTGCTCCAGAAAGGTTTGTCCTCGGGGAAACTGCCCTGAGGCAGAGGCATCATAGGCGACTGGAAGGCAGAAGTAGGAAGTTAAGAGATATCTCCTGGAGTAACAGGCAAGTTTGGCCCTGGAGAAGAAAATGAAGTGGGCAAAGGCTAACAGAGTTCTGTAAAGACAAGACACTGGTCATAGCAAACACCCTCTTCCAACAACACAAGAGAAGACTCTACACACGGACATCATCACCAGATGGTCAACACCAAAATCAGACTGATTATATCCTTTGCAGCCAAAGGTGGAGAAACTCTATACAGTCAGCAAATACAAGATCGGGAGCTGACTGTGGCTGAGACCATGAACTCCTTATTGCAAAATTGAGACTTAAATTGAAGAACGTAGGGAAAACCACTAGGCCATTCAGGTATGACCGAAATGAAATCCCTTATGATTATACACTGGAAGTGACAAAGAGATTCAAGGGATAAAATCTGATAGACTGAGCGCCTGAAGAGCTCTGTGGAGGTTAGTAACGTTGTAGAGGAGGCGGTGATCAAAAACATTCCCAAGAAAAAGAAATGCAAAAAGGCTAAGTGGTTGTCTGAGGAGGCCTTACAAACAGCTGAGAAAAGGAGAGAAGTAAAAGGCAAAGAGAAAGGGAAAAGTGAAAGTGAAAGTCATTCAGTCATGTCTGACTCTTTGCAACCTGATGGACGATATAGTCCATGGAATTCTCCAGGCCAGAATACTGGAGTAGGTAGCCTTTCCCTTCTCCAGGGGATCTTCCCAACCCAGGGATCAAACCCAGGTCTCCCGCATTGCAGGCGGATTCTTTACCAACTGAGATATCTGAATGCAGAGTTTCAAAGAATAGTAAAGAGAGACAAGAAAATCTTCCTACGTGAACAGTGCAAAGAAATAGAGGAAAAGAGTAGAATGGGAAACACTAGAAATCTCTTCAAGAAAATCAGAGACACAAGGGAACACTTCATGCAGAGACGAGTACGGACCTAAGAGAACAAGAAGATATTAAGAGAGGTGGCAATAATACACAGAAGAAATACTCAAAAAGGTCTTCACGACCCAGATAACCACCATGCTGTGATCACTCACCTAGAGCCAGACATCCTGGAGTGCAAAGTCAAGTGGGCCTCAGGAAGCATCACTACAACAAAGCAACTGGAGTTGATGGAATTATTGCTGAGCTATTTCAAGTTCTAAAAGATGAAGCTGTTAAAATGCTGCACTCAATATGCCAGCAAATTTGGAAAACTCAGCAGTGGCCACAGGACTGGAAAAGGTCAGTTTTCATTCCAATCCCAAAGAAAGGCAATGCCAAAGAATGCTCAAACTACCGCACAGTTGTACTCATTTCACATGCCAGCAAGGCCATGCTCAAAATCATTCAAGCTAGGCTTGAACAGTACATGAACTGAGAACTCCCAGATGTACAAGCTGGATTTAGAAAAGGCAGAGGAACCAGAGGTCAAATTGCCGACATCCATTGGATCATAGGAAAAGCAAGAGATTTCCAGAAAAACATCTACTTCTACTTCATTAACCACACTAAAGCCTTTGACTCTGTGGATTACAACAAACTGGAAAATTCTTAAAGAGATGGGAATAGGAGACCACCTGGCCTGCCTCCAGGCCTCCCTGGTGGCTCAGCTGGTAAAGACTCCGCCTGCAGTGTGGGACACCTGGGTTTGATCCCTGGGTTGGGAAGATCCCCTGGAGAAGGGCAAGGCTGCCCACTCCAGTATTCTGGCCTGGAGAATTCCATGGACTATATAGTCCATAGGGTGGCATTGAGTCAGACATGACTGAGAAACTTTCACTTTACCTATTTCCTGAGAGACCTGTATACAGGTCAAGAACCAATAGTTAGAACTGGACATGGAACAACAGACTGGTTCCAGATTGGTAAAGGAGTATGTCAAAGCCATATATTGTCACACTGTGTATTTAATTTGTATTTAACTTATATGCAGAGTACATCATGTGAAATGCTGGGCTGGATGAAGCACAAGCTGGAGTCAAGATTGCTGGGAGAAATTGGCGGGGTCCAGCCCCGGTGGATCCAGGGAATTCGAAGCGGGGATGGCGTTGGCATCTTAGAAAGAATTATTTATTTAGATATATAAGATTAGGAAATAACAGTATAGTAGGAAAAATTTAGATGGAGAAAAGAAGCTGAATAACTTGGTTAACATGGAAAGCCAATAAAGTTCCAGACAAGGAGCTTGCACCATCTACGTTAGGCCACCAGTGTCCATTTGAATATCAGAGAGTGCCCCGCCCTGGGCTCTCTCTCTTAGCAGCCAGGACAGGTAAATAGACATGGTGAGCCTCCACGCCCCAGATGGGAATTCAGCCTGAAATTAGAGTAAATAGGAGACACGAGGGAAACCAGTCCTTCCAATGACTAGCCCCACCCCTATTGTCTAGAAAGGTCTTTTATACCTTTTTTGATTGTACATAGAGATCAATGGGTGACACAAAATTATGCAGCATTAGCAGCCCAAAAACCAGGCTTTCTATTTGCATACCCTCCCGTATACAAAAGGTCTCAGGTGGTTTACATTATCTTCTGGCCAAGAGGCCTGTTAACATTTTTATGGCTCTCTTCCTGGGCAATTGTCTATCAACCAGAAAACTTCTTTTTCCTAGAAGTGTTTTTTCTTTACTCTGCATCACCCTCAAAGTACTAAATAAAGTTACATTCCTGTAGAACAAAGGTGCAGTGGGTTATAAAAAGAAAGTACTTAACTCAAAGATCTAATATTGCTAATACCAGGTCTACTACCTGTTTTTCTATATACTAACTATATAAGATATGAAAATTTGGCAGCAAGTATTGGCTCAACAAATGAAATCTTTAATCAGTCCTATTCTAATGATTTTGACTCCTCGGAAGCCCCTACATTCCTAGGATGTTTTAAGCTTCCTGTGCCTCTGTGGTTAGGAGGCCTCAAACAATCACATGAGCAGCTGTACGAGTCCTGCAGGCAGGCTAGAAAGCCATCAGAGGGGTTTTTGGATTGAAACACTCTTTCAAATGCAGAAGACTAAAGCCCTGAGTTGATTTTTTCCAGAGAATGTCAGAAGAGTGGAAAAGCAGGCAGATTCTTATTTTTTGGGGGGTCCAAGCTCAGGAAATGCCAGGGGGGAAACCTGAGATCTGACTCGTCCTTGCCCATCAAATCTCTGCCACTGACTCGTCCTTGCCCATCAAATCTCTGCCACATGACCTTGTCTGGCAAGAAATATCAATAACCTCAGATATGGAGATGATGGAAAGTGAAGAGGAACTAAAGAACGTATTGATGAAAGTGAAAGAGGAGAGTGAAAAACTGGCTTAAAACTCAACATTCAAAAAACTAAGATCATGGCATCTATTCCTAAGACTTCATGGCAAATAGATGGGGAAACAATGGAAACAGTGAGAGACTTTACTTTGTTGGGCTCCAAAATCACTGCAGATGATGACTATAGCCATAAAATTAAAAGATACTTGCTCCTTGGAAGAAAAGATATGACCAACCTAGACAGCATATTAAAAAGCAGAAACATTACTTGGCCAAGCAATTTCTGTATAGTGAGAGCCATGTTCTTTCCAGTAGTCATGTACAGGTGTGAATGTCAGACCATAAAGAAGACTGAGCAGCAAAGAATGGATACTTTCAAACTGTGGTGTTAGAGAAGACTCTTGAGAGTCCCTTGGACTGCAAGGAGATCAAACCAGTCTACCCTAAAGGTATTCATTGGAAAGACTGATGCTGAAGCTGAAGCTCCAAGCCTTTGGCCACTTGATGCAAAGAGCTGACTCATTGGATCTTGATGCTGGGAAAGACTGAAAGACTGAAGGAGAAGGGGATAACAGAGGATGAGATGGCTGGATGGCATCGCCGACTCAATGGACATGGGTTTGGGTGAACTCCGGCAGTGGTGATGGACAGGGAGGCCTGGCACGCTGTGGTCCACGGGATCGCGGAGAGTCGGATGCAACTGAGCAATGAGGAGATGGCAGCAGTGCTGTTGGGCGGCCAGGCCTCCCGGGCCCTGGGCCCTGCTCCAGACCCAAAGTAAGAGTAGTTAAAGTGGAGATCGCTGAGCTGCGGACTTTGTGCTTTGTTTATTTAGTTTGGTTTTGGTATAACAGAAGAGAGAAGGGAAGGACAGCGTTAGTTATGACTGTGAATTTGATCTCCAATCTCCTCTTTTCTGCTCTACAGGTGGGAATTATCCAAGGCATCAAGGGATATGAACCAATAACATTAAAGGGATTCTATAAAATGTATCTACTCTCAGAAATGAAAAACAAAACAGAACACCCAGAGACCCGTGTTCCCCCTACCCTTCAGCAGGGTTCTGAGGCCTCTGCCCCTAGCAGGCATTCTGGCTTAGGAAGTGGGTAATCTTGGTGTTTTTTACTTTACTGTCCACTTCAAGATTTACAGTATACTGCCTGAGTTTTGGATAGTTCAAAGTTTTGAATAAGACTTATCCCTTCCGTCACCACCAACTTTTCCTATTGGCAAAAATCAAGAATTCTCTGAACATTTTCTGTCCTGACTTTGTATTCCTCGGAGGATCATAACGATCACAGTAGGAATTCGTGGCACAGTAGTATTTTCACAATTTTTTCAGAACTCAATCTGACCTTATCTCCAATGACTTAAAGGGAGAGAGAGTTTTTAAGAGGTGGGATGGTGGGAAATCATGAGTTATGTGGATTCTGTAAGGCCCTGGGTGAGAGGGAAGTTGGGCCAAGGGGCAGAAAGAAGGCTTTCTAAACTCTGGTCAAGCCAAGAGAAACCTTAAGGTCATTATGGTCACTCCTTACTGTAACACCATGGAGTCTTGTATTAATATGCTCATTTTAGGGCAGATTAAGCATTTCTAAATAGACATTGTAAATAGCCATTTCTCCAAATACTGTACGCAGATGGCCAAGATGAACATGGAATGATACTTAACATCTTCAATTATTATAAAAATGCAAATCAAAACTACAATGAGGTATCATCTCACATGGTCAGAATGGCCTCATCAAACAGCCTACAATAATTAACACTGGAGAAGGTGTGGAGAAAATGGAATCCTGTTCCAGTGTTGGTGGGAATGTAAATTGGTGCAATCACTATATAAAACAGTGTGGAGCTTCCTTAAAAAACACTAAAAACTGAGCCACCACGCGATCCAGCAACGCTGCTTCTGGAGAAGACAAAAACTAATTTGAAAAGATGCATGCACCCCGTGTTCATAACAGCACTATTTACAACAGACAAGACGTGGAGACAACCCAAGAAGCCACTGACACACAACTGGCTTAAAACAGAGTAGTGTGTATGTATTCAGTGGAATGTTACTCAGCCATAAAAAGCATGAAGCCTTTCCAGCAACAGGGATGGCCCTGAAGACCGTTACACTGAGTGAAGTCAGTCAGAGAAGGGTCAGTATGATGCGACGTCACTTACACACGGACTCGAGAGCAACGCGAGTGACTCTATCTACAGAACAGGAAAAGGCTGACATAGAAACAAAACCTACTGTCAGCAGAGGAGACAGGGAGGCGGGCAGGGGTAAGGTAGGAGTACAGGATTGACAGATAAGAACTCCTACATATAAAAAACAAATAAGGACTTACTATAACACAGGGAACAATATTCAATGTCTTATAGTAAATAACGGAAACCAATCTGAAAATGTGCATATATGTGTGACTGGAAGACTTGCTGTATCCTTGAAACTAACACAATATTGTAAACCAACCACATTTCAATGTGGAAAATGAATCTTTTACAATGCTGATTACAGATTAAGAAACTGAGGTACAGAAAGGCCAGGACCTGCTCTGTCTCAGGAAGCCTCAGCTTCCCGAGCCATCCTCCAGCGTACACCCCTCCCACAGTGCTCGATTTCCCACCTCGTGAACCACGTTTTTCTTCATGTGCTTTGGGACCAGGTCAGTGGCAACACACCCCAGGGCTGCCTACGACAGCAGCTCCAAAGACCAGGCCAGAGACAGTCTGGGGAGGCGGGAGGCGGAAAGGGTGGTTGAAGTGCGGATGAGGGGAGGACAGTCAGCCACATCCCCTCGGCCTCGGCCAGCACACAGACACAGTCGCCAGCAGCAGCTTCAGGACTGGCCTGGCCGGAGCCTAGGAGTGATATCCCGGACGAACTCAGTGGGAACAGGAGTACGATGGCTGGTGCAGATTTCAGGGACACATCAGAAGAGAGGCAGGAGCACAAACAGGGAGGCCGGCCAGGACTCGTCCACGATGGCGTTAGTTCTGAAAGGCAGGACCGGAAATGGTTTGGGAGAGGAAACAAGACTTTCGGGGAAAGATATGAACAAAGAATTATAGTGTGCTATCTTTAAGGTGGACTGACATGCCTATTACTTTGGAAATATTAGACCTATACTATACTATACTATAAGATCAATGCTGTGGACTTCTATTTTCAAAGTGTTCATCTTCACAGCGATGTTACAGATACAAAAATAAATGACTTCAGTCAAAGAGGAACTTCCAAAGCGATACAAGCAAAGGGTAAGATCAAGAATCCTAAAGAACTATCATCTTTGAGGATCAGTCAAGGAGAGGCAGGAAAGAAAAAAAATAAGAGAAATATGAGTCCAGAAAGGATCATATCACAGAAATTAGAGCAATGAGAAGTTTACGAAACATATTCGAAAGAGTCAAATGGTATAGTGAAGGAGAACTGTATAAGACAGAAGACTATCCTGATGACTTTCAAGAAAAAAGTCTCAATATAGTTATGAGGGTGAAAACCAGACTCCAGCGGTTAAAGGAAGTGTTAAATGGATAAGAACCAGAAGCACGGGGTCACAGCTAAATACTAAAAAGAAGAAAGCTTGGATGCTAGCTGGAAAAACAAAGATCTTTTTCAATAATAAGAGAAAATGCATTAACAACCTGAAGCATTAACCCTGCTGCTAAGTCACTTCAGTTGTGTCTGACTCTGTGCGACCCCATAGATGGCAGCCCACCAGGCTCCTCCGTTCATGGCACTCTCCAGGCAAGAACACTGGAGTGGGTGCCATAGCCTTCTCCAATTCATGAAAGTGAAAAGTGAAAGTGAAGTCGCTTAGTCGTGTCCGACTCTTTGCGACCCCACAGACCGCAGCCCACCAGGCTCCTCCGTCGATGAGACTCTCCAGGCAAGAGTACTTGAGTGGGTGCCATCGCCTTCTCCAAGCATTAACCCTAGATTCAATATATTCATCGGGGCTCCTATACAGCCTGCTGTTGTGTTCACAGAAAGCGTATGCTCCCTAAGAACAGCCTGTTTCTCTACCATACGTTGGCCCCATCTCAGACAAGCAGCATTCATAACGGGGGCGCTCTAGCCCAGGGACCTCCAGCCTCTGACAAGTGGAGAAGGCCATTGCTTTCACCCTGGTTGCCAGTCCAAGGCACTGTGGCTTCTCACTATTTGGAGAGACTCTACTCTGGGCCTAGAGATCCCTACAGAGGACTCATTCATCTTGGTGTCAATCACTATGGGCTCTTATAACAAGATATCACAAACTGCGTGGCTTCAACAGCAATGCATTTCTCACGATTGTGGAGGCTGGGGTGTCGGAGATCAAGGTGCCCAGTGAGAGCCCGCTTCCTGACTGGAGGGAGCCAGCTTCTCACTGTACCCCCGCTTGGCAGAGAGCACAGAAAGGTGCTTCCTGGGCCAGCTTTCCTGGTCCTCTTCTTACAGAAGCCCTGCTCCCCTTTATGAGGACCTACCCCCTGACCTAATTCCCGCCCAAATGCCCCACCTCCTAATACCACCACACCGGAAGGACAGACTTCCGCACGCCAGCTTTGGGAGGTTACAGGCCTTCAGTCCACAGCGCCTGTGAGATGAGCCAGCGTTTCTGGGGGTTCAGGGAAGGGTGCTGGTGCTCTTAAAACAGTTCAGGACACGGCGGTAGTGGTCACACTCAGGCGACGCAGAGCATTACAAGAGAGAGCTGCCGCTCTGTCTGATGTGTGTCCCTACCGTAGGGAGCTATTTCCAAATGGTGATCATTTGCTCGCTCTCAACAATCCCCAGCTATTTGCTCTGAGGCTACCGGGCATATATCTTTGTTTTATCAACTTTTGTTGAGTGTACATGTACCTTTTTTCCAGCTATGGCCAGCAGACACACTTAGAAGAAGGTAGCATCTCTCTCCATCCCCGCCTTTCCACAGCCCTTAAAGCTCTCTGCTTCTGCAGAGCCGGTCCCCACCTGACCAGCAGCTCAGGAGATTTATTCCAGGTCCTGCCTCTGATCGTTTCCTGTCCTTAACTCCTTGTCTGTTTCTCCCCTGTGGTTCTCCCAAGAGCAGGCCTCTTCACGCCTTCCCCTCTCTCACCTGGCAGAGTCAGCTCTGTGTTGCTCTGTTTTATGCTTTCCCTTCATCTCTCCCAGTAGCTGTCCTAAATCTGCTCACCCTGGAAACACTCTCAATGATATCTCTGTCCTCCAGAGCCCGGACAGAATAGACTGAGGGGCAAGGAGCAATTAAAAGCAGAGACCAAGTGCTTCCAATTACATGCTCGCTTTCGGCTATAGTGGAGACAGCCAGCGATCAGTTCGGCACATGCACCGGGGGAATCTTTTCACCACATGAGGCACAGCACAAGTCGCACGCCAAACGCTATAAACTGGCTTTGAAAATAAGTGAAAATAATTAAGTACAAAGTGTGTGCCTGGTTCAGGCTTGAATAAACCATGTGATTTGTTCAAATGTGCTATCTTTAGGAAAGAAGACATTGCTCCGTCAGGGAGTAGGTCGAGGGAGCTATACGTGAGTAGCAGAGATGTTTCTAAATGTCCAGATGGTATTTGAAAAGTTCAAAGCTTTCCAGTATCTGTTGAAGTCATGGGTCAGAACTGAGAATGCTGTTTGGGGCCATGCTAAGACGCTGCTCAGAGTATTAACTGTCTCCCCAAATTATCCACGCCATGTAATTAATACGGGGCACCAGTTTGTCCTGGAAGGGTGATGGGAAGTGGAGGCGGGACTGCACAGGCCACTACCGCCCTGACCACACGGCCTCAGGGAAAGGCTGGTCCCTCAGCCCGGCCAGAGAGGGAAATGTAGGTTCATAGTTCTCTTTGTTCACACGCATTCTCGAAAGTTCCATCACTGGCGTGTGCGTCTACTCTCCTTTTGAAAAGCCACAGAATGATAAAAGGTTTATCTGTTTTAAAATGCAGTCTTTGCACAAAGCGAAACCTGTGGACACCCTCTGGCTTATAACCTTGCTGTTTCTCTGAACCTCGTAAAGCCAACATGAGCCAGCCCGCTTGCCGTTTGCCCTCAGACGCTAGGCCCTGGCTGGTAGGGGCAGCCAATGTGTGTGGTTGGTTAGCTTTTTCTCGGCCTTAATGAAGCTGAAGAATAACGGTTTCCCATGTGAATTTTCTTCTCCACCTCTGCGGCACTGAGGAGGTGTTTGCAGATTCTGGTGGGTCCAGGGGACTGTTGTGTGCCTGCCGAGTTCCTCTGGCTGCAGGAGCGACCTGCAGGAGGCAGTCTTGCTGAGGGCCTGGTACCCCTTAGACCAGCGTGTGAGGTCTGCGCTCCTTCCCAAGGCCTTCAGAATCACCCAGCTAGACTGACCGCCTCCACAGCCGAACTCCACACAGCACGGGTGACTCCCAGGGAGCTGATGCCCACTGAGAGAGAGAGACAAAGAGAAAGCATTGGTGTGAGAAGAGGGGACTCAAACGGGATGAACCAGGGAGTAAGACAGAGATATCACTAGGGGCTGCTTTCCCCGGGCCTTCAGAGAGAGGTTTATAGCTAAGACTGAAGGTTCATGGAGCTGCGCTGCGTGCAGAATGTGTGCAGACCAGCTAGTGCAAAGAGCTGGACCGGGAGCAGCCCCCACAGCTGCCACCAACACACTCGCAGGCCAGCGCCAGCTGCACCCCAAGCACAGTGGAGAGGGTGGGGCTGATGGTGTCCCCACTTCCATGAACACACATGGACACTAGGCTTTCAAATAGGGTAGGGGTACCAAGTCGGAGAAGGCAATGGCACCCCACTCCAGTACTCTTGCCTGGAGAATCCCATGGATGGATGAGCCTAGTGGGCTGCAGTCCATGGGGTCGTGAAGAGTCAGACATGACTGAGCGACTTCACTTTCACTTTCCACTTTCATGCATTGGAGAAGGAAATGGCAACCCACTCCAGTGTTCTTGCCTGGAGAATCCCAGGGACGGGGAGCCTGGTGGGCTGCCACCTCTGGGGTCACACAGAGTTGGACACGACTGAAGTGACTTAGCAGCAGCAGCAGCAGCAGCAGGGGCCCCAAGTACGCATCACCTCAGAACTCTAATGTGACGATTGTGGCAGGGCTGTGTGTGTGTGTGTGTTTTCCTGGGTGCAGCAACTAACAGTTACTGCATTCTTCAGAGAAGCATTAATAAATTAAACAGTTTGGAGCAGAAAAATATTACCAGTGGGCAGAGAGTCCAGAAAAAGTATTAAAATGATGAAGGAGCTGGCGGCCACACAGAACCACACTGGGAGCTATAAATACGGAGAGCAGAGGCAATCAGTGAGGACTGGTTGCTCGAGCCTCCCCTAAACAGCATGTCCCCAAGCAGGCAGCCAGAGCCCCCCATGCTGCTCCTAGCGGGCCCGCACGTAGCCTCTGTCTCCAGGGCTGCGGACGCTGTCACAAGGTCCATTGCTCAAACTGGAGTGTGCAAAGGATCACACGGGACTCACGCAAACTTGCACAGCCTGAGTCCCGCCCACCTTTCTCCCTAGCCCAAGAGAGAACTGACTCGATGCCTGTGCGATGGGACTCAGAAATGTGAAGTCGTCAAGTTCCTCAAATCTTCCAAGAGACACTCTTCTTGCCAATGCAAAGACTGACCCTGGATGAAACTCCAAGATGGAGTTGCCTTCAGAGACCTCACTGTTTTCTCTCTTGCAGGCGCTGTACTTACCGTCAGCTCTCATGGACCGTCCACAGATAAAAAAGTGTCTCAGGAAATTGGCAGCTGATAGACATTTATGCCTGAGGTTAAATTTAAGTCAATGTATTTCCTATCTCTGGATCAATGCTGGGCACATAAATCCCAAAAAGTGTTCATGTATAAAATGAAACTGTTTAAACAAAATAAGCTTGTATCAAGGGGTCCATTAAAGAGGATCAGCTTCCTCTGCGTGGAACTGTTGGCACATCTGCCTCCTGGTCGGGCTGGACACTGTCTTAGCAAATGGGGAAACCGGACTCCAGAAAACCCCACCACAATGACTGTCCACCTTCCCAGCTCTGGGCCACATGGGAAGACTGTGTTTCTCCATAAGAGCATATTTTTATGTCCGAAGCCACCAAAGGAAAGCAACAAATATTATTTCCATTCTGTGCTTATTTGTTAGAAATCTAACTGAATTTAAGTACATGGGGAGCCTCGCTATTGTGGTCAGTCTCACGGTGCATTAGAGCACCCTGATGGTCAGACCAGATAAGGAGGCGAGCGAGATGAAATGACCTTCCATTTATTTTACTTAAGTGTAAAAAAAAAAAATACTTGTTGAGAAAATAGTGGTTACTGGGTCAAATAAAGATGTCCTCAACAACACTGAGATGGTGAGAACTATGCTTCTTTTGTTGTTTATAAGAAAGTAAATGGGAATAGGATTATTATATAAGCTAATGCTTATTGAGCACATAGTATGTAGGCACTGGTCACTGTGTTAATAGTTGTATGTGAATTTTCTTTTAATTTTCCTAAATATTCAATGAGCACATTACTTTTAGCATTCTCATGTCACAGATGAGAAAAATAATTGGTGGATATTTGTTTGGTGGAGGAGAGGGTCATTCCACTGATTCATAAGAGGCTGTACGTAGTGGTCATCGAACTCATCAAGGCCCAAATTCCCCTTAAAAATAAGTAAGGCAGAGAGACCTGAGAAGAAATGAGTCAGACTAGAAGCAATGCAAAGCAGAGCAAAGATTCAAACACCAGTATGGTGATGCCAAAACTCACGTTCCTAACAGCTGCCCTGTACTGTCTTTATACTGCTTCACTGCTTGGAAAAGTCAACAGTGGGGGGTGCTACCATCCGTATGTTAAGCACAGGCACAGATCACCATTTGAAAAGTCCCTTAGTGTGTATAGGTAGGACGACTGCCATCAAATAAATAGGCAATTGCTATACTTCTTTGAAGTAGAAATTTTCTTAAAGTCGGGCATATGAGGGGGTCAATACACTGTAATTTGCTCTGCTATTAAAATTGTGCACCACGGGCTCAGGGAGTCAGAAGCCACAGCAGCCATCTTCTTGTAGGACCCTGGACCCAACCAGGAATTCCACTCACAGTATCCCCGGTGGAAAATCCTAGAAGCTCAGACAACAGGCACTTGAGTCTCCAGATCCAAATCAAAGGACAGTTCCTGTATGAGGATCTCCTTGATGGATTAATGTCTTTAATCGTAGTGTAGGTTACATGAGACGATCATATGTATTTTTCTCTCTGTCATTTTCTTTCCAGCTTTAGTGAGCTATAACTGACATATATATGTTTAGGTATAAAATACAATGCTCCTTCAGGGATCACAGCCTTGTCATGGCAAAGGGGCTTGCATAACGCAGTCACGCCAGGAGCCATGATGTGCAGGGAATGCCAGAGAAACCTGCATGCAGGTCAAGAAGGAACAGTTAGAACCGGACATAGGACAAAGGACTGGTTCAAAATTGGGAAAGGAGCACGTCAGGACTATATTGTCACCCTGATTATTTAAATTATATGCAGAGTACATCATGCAAAATGCTGGGCTGAATGAAGCACAAGCTGGAATCAAGATTGCTGGGAGAAATGTCAATAACCTCAGATACGCAGATGACAGCACTCTAATGGCAGAAAGTGAAAAGGAGCTAAAGAGCCTCTTGATAAAAGCGAAAGAGGAGAGTGAAAAAGCTGGCTTAAAGCTCAACATTCAACAAACTAAGATCATGGCATCCGGTCCCATCACTTCATGGCAAATAGATGGGAAAACAATGGAAACAGTGGCAGATTTTATTTTCTTGGGCTCCAAAATCATTGTGGATGGTGACTGTAGCCATGAAATTAAAAGACACCTGCTCCTTGAAAGAGAAGCTATGACAAACCTAGTAAGGTTTTCAAAAAGCAGAGACATCTATCGGCCAACAAAGGTCCATATGCATAGTCAGAGCTATGCTTTTCCAGTAGTCATGCATGAACATGAAATTGGACCATAAAGAAGGCAGAGAACCAAAGAACTGATGTGTTTGAACTGTGGTGCTGGGGAAACTTGAGAGTCCCTTGGACTGCAGGAGATCCAACCAGTCCATCCTAAGGAAGTCAACCCTGAATATTTACTGGAAGGACTGATGCTGAAGGTGAAGCTCCAATACATTGGCCACCTGACGGGAAGAGCTGATTCACTGGAAAAGTCACTGATGCTGGAAAAGATTGAAGGCAGGAGAAGAAGAGGATGACAGAGGAGATGATTGGATGGCATCACCACCTCAACAGACAGGAGTTTAAGTAAACTCTGGGAGTTAGTGAAGGATAAGGAAGACTGGCGTCCTACAGTCAGTGAGGTCGCAAAATGTCGGACATGACTGAGCAAATTTCCAACAAGTAGTTAGTTGCAATTTCTTTTAATAGTTGGGTTCATATCTAACATCCTGTTGTTCATTTTCCATTTTCCCCATTTGTTCACTGTTCCTCTATTCTTGACTTCTTTTAGGTTCATATTCAACATTTTCTATTAACTTTCATCATGCCTTCTTATACTCTTCTGTTACCAGTAGCCATAGATACAACAAAAAATACTCTTGAGTTATACAGTTCAACTCCGTCTCTTACACGTACCACTTTGTAGCCCACTCCAGTGTTCTTGCCTGGAGAGTCCAGGGACGGGGGAGCCTGGTGGGCTGCCGTCTATGGAGTCACACAGAGTCGGACACGACTGAAGCGACTTAGCAGCAGCAGCAGCACTGTTACTACTTCAAGACTTTAAACTCCTTTATTGTTGTGATGCATTTTAGTTCTACACATAAATGAAACTCCACATTCAATGTTCATACATGATGAACATGCATATATTCATATATCTATCAATATGTTTATCCTTTATTATTTCTGCCTTTTTACTCCTTCCTACACTTTCATTTTTGATAAACTTTCTGCTTGATAAATTCTAAGTTTTTGCTTTTTTTTTTTTTTTTAACTAAAAGCTGATTGAAGAAAATTTCTCAGCCTTTGTCTGAAAATATTCATGCTATCCTAAAGGATATTCTTCTGGAACACATAATTCTTGTGTGGCAGCTATTTTCATTTAGCGCTTTAAAGATATCATTCCACTGTTTCCGACATCTGTTGTGTTTGTAAAGAAGTCAGTTAATGATCTAACTTTATTTCCTTTGAAAGCAATGTGGCTTTCTTCTCTGAATGCTTTTAAGATTATTTTCCTTTTTAGTTTTGTTTGGTTTTAACAGATTAATTGTATACGCTTATAACTATTTGTTTTTCTACTTTGGACTTGCTAAATTCTTGAATCTTTGGATTGGGTTCATATCTAACATCTTGTTATTAAAAATTACTTTTTTTAACTTTGAAAGTTTTAAGTCATTATCTTATTAAATACCACTGCTGTATTGCCATGCACTCTCCCTTTAGGTTCCTTTTCACGCTGTTTATCGGCATTCTAGAGCGTGCATCACACGTCGTTTGCACTCTATTCTGTTCTTTCCACTCATTTCCATCTGTGTGTCCGCTTGCACCTGCTCTTCTGATCTGCTTTGCCTAAATCTGTTTTGTTGTATCCAGACAAATTTCAGGTTTGCTTTTGTTGGTATTGTCTACCTCTAGGATGATTATTTTATTTTTTGAGATATGCTTTATGTTTTTGGCCCTTTCCTCTAAGTTCCTTAATATATTGCATGTAGTTATTTTAAACACTTTGTATACTAATTCTGTTACCTTGATCATCAGAGGATTGCATATATGTCTCTTAATCATTGGTCCTATTACCTTGTCTCTTCATGGTGCTATTAATTTTTAATTGTATGCCAGATATAATGAATAGAATGATCATAGATTGTTCAAGATACACAAATCAATGTTATATACCACATTAATAAAGAAAAGATGAAACCATAAGATCATCTCAATACATGTAAAAAAGCATTGATAAAATTCAACATTCATTCATGATAAGAACTCTAACCAACGTAGGCACAGAGGGAACATATCTCTACATAATAAAAGTCATTTATGGCAAACACAGCCAGCATAATACTCAGTGCTAAAAGCTGAAAGCCTTCCTGCTAAATTCAGGAAGAAGACAAGGATGCTCCCTCTCACCACTTCTGTTCAACAGTGTTGGAAGTTCCAGCCACAGCAATGAAGTAGGAAGTAAAAGGTACCCAAATGGGAAGAGATGAGGTAAAATTGTCATTAACTGCAGATGACGAGATACTCCATATAGAGAACTCTGAAGACTCCACACAAAATCTATCAGAACTAATTAAGAAATTCAGCAAGGCAGCAGAAAACAAGATCCATTATAGAATATGTTGCATCTCTTTACACAAGCAACGAAATATTGGAAATAGAAAGTTAAAAAACAATACTCCCTTTAAAATCATGTCAAAAAAATTACCTAGGAATAAACTTAACCAAGGCAGTAAACTCCTATATGAAAACTATAAAACACTGATAACATTAACTGAAGATGAGTCAGAGAACTGGAAAGATATTCCATGCTCTTGGACTGGAAGAATTAATACCGTTAAAATGGGCATACTACTTCTCAAGCTATTGGTAGATTTAATATGATCTCTATCAAAATAGGCAGACTTTTTCTTTCCACAGAACTAGAAGATATAATCCTAAGGTTTGTACTGAATCACAAAGACCCAGAATTGCCAAAGCAATCCTGAGAGAAAAGAACAAAGCTAGAGGCATAACCCTTCCAGATTTCAGACCCAAAGCTATATTACAAAGCTATAATAATCAAAGCAGCGTGGTATTGGCACAAACAGGCATGTAATGAGTGGTACAGAATAGAGAGCCCAGAATGAAATGCACACACCTACGGTCAGTTACCCATGACAAAGGAGGCAGGAATATACAGCGGAGAAAAGACAATCTCTTCAACAAATAGTGTTGGGAAAGCTGGACAGCTACTTGTAAAATGGTGAAGTTAGAACACTCCCTCACATCATATGCAAAAATAAGCTCAAAATGGTTCAAAGACATAAATATAAAATATGACACCATAAAACCCCTAGAAAAGAGCACAGGCAGAACATTCTAGGACATAAATCATGGCAATATTTCCTTAGATCAGACTTTAAAGGCAAAAGAAATGAAAGCAAAAATAAATTCAGGGGACAGGACCACACTTAAAAGCTTTTACACAGCAAAGGGAACCACCAACAAGATGAACAAATGGCCTATGGAATGTGAGAAAATATTTGCAAATGCTATGACTGACAAGTGGTTAATATCCAAAATACACAAACATCTCACACAACTCAATACCAAAAAACATACAATCCAATTTTGGGCAGAAGACCTTAATAGACATTTATAGAAAAGAGCACAGGCAGAACATTCTAGGACATAAATCATAGCAATATTTCCTTAGATCAGACTTTGAAGGCAAAAGAAATGAAAGCAAAAATAAATTCGTGGGACAGGATCATACTTAAAAGCTTTTACACAGCAAAGGGAACCACCAACAAGATGAACAAATGACCTATGGAATGCGAGAAAATATTTGCAAATGCTATGACTGACAAGTGGTTAATATCCAAAATACACAAACATCTCACACAACTCAATACCAAAAAACATACAATCCAATTTTGGGCAGAAGACCTTAATAGACATTTCTCCAAAGATATTCAGATGGCTAATAGGCACATGAAAAGGTGCTCAACACAGCTAATTATTTGAGAAATGCAAATCAAAACCACAGTGAGGTATCACCTCATGCTGGTCAGAAAGACCATCATCAGAAAGTCCACAAATAGTAAATGCTGGAGAGGATGTGGAGAAAAAACTCCATGCTGTTGGTGGGAATGTAAACTGGAACAACCAGCATGGAAAATAGCATGGAGGTTCCTGTTTTAACTGAAAACACAGCTACCATAAGCACAAGCAATTCCACTCCTGGATATATATATATATATATAGGAAGGACAAAAACTCTAATCCCAAAAGATATACTCACTCCAATGTTCACAGCACTATTTAAAACAGCAAAGACACAGGGACATTCCACGTGTCCCTTGACAGATGGCTGGTTTAGGAAATGATATGTGTGAGTGTATGTGTGTGTGTGTGTATGTAATATATATATATATATATATATATATATATATAATGGAATATCACTCAGCCATAAAAACAATGAAGCATTACCTCTTGCAGCAACATAGATGGGCTTAGAGACTAACATATTAAGTGAAGTCAAGTCAGAGAAAGACAAACATTATATGAGGTCACTTATATGTGGAATCTAAATACAATGCATCTACATACAAAACATAGCTAGACTCACAGGCATAGAAAGCAAATTCGTGGATAACTAAGGGAAATATAACTAAGGACTGATGCTGAAGCTGAAACTCCAGTACTCTGGCCACCTCATGCGAAGAGTTGACTCATTGGAAAAGACCCTGATGCTGGGAGGGATTGGGGGCAGGAGGAGAAGGGGACGACTGAGGATGAGATGGCTGGATGGCATCACGGACTCGATGGACATGAGTCTGAGTGAACTCCGGGAGTTGGTGATGGACAGGGAGGCCTGGCGTGCTGCAATTCATGGGGTCGCAAAGAGTCACACACGACTGAGCAACTGAACTGAACTGAACTAAAGGGAAATATGGAGAGGGGGCAAATTAGGACTAAGGAATTAGCAGATACAAACCTCTATACGTAAAATAGATAAGCAACAAGGGTTTACACTACAGCACAGGGAACTATATTCAATATCTTGTAATAACTTATAGTAGAAAATAATATGAATATATATAACTGAATGACTTTTGCTGTATACCTGAAACTAACACAATATTGTAAAGCAACTATATTTCAATTAAAAAAAAATCATAGAAGGTCCAGATCATTTTTTTTTCACCATAGGGTGCTCTCTCTACAATTAAGCAAATGCAGTGAAATATCATCTTAATCCATCTAGAAATTCACTATGGACAAAACTAGATTGCAATACTTATAATATTCAGGCCATTTCTAATTTTTACTGCTTGAAGGGCATAAATCTCTCAGATTTTTTAAAATAGAACCCTGATAGGATTCTGTCTACTGAGCCCCAGAGCAGTAAATGGTTTCTATCTCTCCTCTTCACAAGTTTCAGGCAATATATCCATCCCCCGGAGCAAATGCCTTGAATTCCTGACACAGATTGTTGTTGATGAATGCTCTCACTGGCAGATCTTAGTTCCTAAGCATCAAGAAACTCTAGATACTTTACTCTGCATTTTAAAATGAAACTTTTAGCTTAGCTCACCCGCAGCTCCAGAACTTGTGTGAAAAAACATGTGTTTGAGTTCCTTCAAGCTTCTGAATTGGCACATCAGTAGCATTAAACTGCTGAAAGCTTAGGTAGTTACTCTCACCCCAGCAGAGTCCTGCTCGGTTCGTGCCCCGCACCAGGAGATGACTCAGGTTGAAACATGACTGCAAGGGGTCAGTGTACTTCTCCCCTCTCAAGAGTGAATCTCACCTCTGTGACTTCTATAGCTCTCTCATGCATTCAGAAATATGAAATTCACAGCTTATCTTTTTACATCAAGTTGTTGCCTTGGGAGCATCCGCTGCATTCTACTAGAAGCAGAAGTCTACCACACTCTAGCTAGAAGTAGAAAAAGCCAAGTTAGGAGTCTTGGTTGCAAGTAGCAAGCCACCGGATGCAAACTGGCTTAGGAAACATGAGTTTGTTTCACCCAACCGAATAGTTCATGTGTTACGCTGGCTTCCGCTACAGGCAATCCATCATTTCTTTCTTTTTTTAAGTCTCATTGACTATATAGTCAGTTACGTGGCCATTCCTGTCTTAGTCATCACCCAAACTACATGGCCTTAGAGTAGGGGCAATGCATGATTCCTGGGAGCAAAATCCGCATCGTGTTATTAGAAAAACACAAGCAGATTGTGGGCAGCAGAGCAGCTGTGCACCATAGCCAGCCGGCCTAGCTGTCACTCATCCACTTGTCTTCTCAAACGCCGTGGTTCCCACAAGCCACTTCAGCACTGAATGAATTACTTTCACTTGTGTTTGCATA